>KE157931.1:0-48852 GCA_000411055.1 Leavenworthia alabamica
TAATTTAATTAAATTATTAAATAATAATTTTATTTTAAATTAATTTTAATAATATTTCTGAAACATAATCTAAATTTAATGGTATCTGTTAAAATTGATCCTAGTGGATGAAACGTCATTATTATTATTATTAAAAATTTCAAGCAGGCCGATAAAGTTAAGTAAAAAATTGAAAGAAAAAAATAATGAAGTAAAGATTTGGAGAAGTTCTTTGAACGAAAGATAACAAAAAAAAAACCCACTTGTAACCCTACCTCGAACCATATAATATTAAAATTCATCACCTCAACTCATTTTTATTCATTTTAAATGTAAAACTTTGGATTTTTAGCTCATAGGTACAGAAGATTAAATTTAAACAAATTAATATCACCCACTTGTTAAATCATAACCTCTCTCATGGACTATGGTCAAGTGAGCTATGAGAAGATGTCTCTTTCCATGTGCAATCCAAAAATACTTGAAACCACAGCCCTCTGATTTTAAATCCATAGTCAATGGGATAATAGAATCTATATCTTTTTTGGACATATTCCAAATTTATGTGACTTTAATTTTTTATTTTCGATAATATGTGTATGTGACTATATTGAGATACAAATTTTTTGTGAATAAATCATCGCCATATTTAAAAAAAATATCTTCCTGGTATCATGCGTTATGTAACTAATTAAAGAATTTACATGCCCAATGATCCATAATTTACTCTGCAAATTATAAGTTTTAAATTATTAATTAACAAATATTTTTAGATTTATTTCCGGGAAATGCGAAAAATGAAAAAGCATTCACATGTTTTATCCCTCCTGACATGCACAAAGCAATTTAAAATAATAATAAAAATCTTATTATTATTTTAATACTATAAAAATAGCTATTTTTAACCAAAGAATCTCTCTATATATACATTTCAAACTCTCCATTTCTCTTATCATCTTCGATATTTTATCTAACGTTTTTTAAAGCTTATCTCTCTCTTTGAATAAAATGGCTGAAACATCTCACGTATCTCCATTGAAACGTGACAGAGAACAAGAAACCCTAACAGAAGAAGAATCATCTAAACGACAAAAGCCCACTTCACCATCGTGTTCCTCGTACAACCAAATTCTCTGTCTACTTAATGATTCAGACGAACAAAACCAACCCAACAACGACCTTGCTTCCTTCATAAACGCTCTTCAGCAAGACATCTCATCAGATATCCAAAACGCCGTCGTTTTGGAGACCTCCTACGTCGAAGATACGTGCGTTTCTTCAAAGGAAGAAGAAGTTGAAGAAGAGAACAAGGAGAAAGTGATGCAACACCTTTTGGAAGCTTCCGATGATGAACTTGGGATCCCTAACACCGAATTTGGCGGGAGTAATTATGAAAATATTAATGATGATTATGTATATGGAGATAGTTTATTAGATGGGTTTTGTGATGCGTTTTGGGAGCTTGAAGACGAAGCTGCTAATTATTACACGCTGCTTCAGTCTGAGCTGTTCATGTAGTAATCCTCATGGTGAAAAAACCTAAATCTAGAAGAAAAGGCAAAAAAAAAAAAAAAAAGTGGGTCTGTTTTTTATATGGAATTAATTTCATTTTTATGGCACACTTTTTTTGGCTGATCTATGATATAACATTTTAATTGATTTGATTAATATGAATATTTTATTTTATGTTATTATTTTTTTGCATATTCAGTTATTTGTTGCGTCGAAAGATATTAAAATACAAATCCTTGTTTTATTAAATATGTTTCGTGTGAATAAGACAAAGTGGCGTATTCGTGGAAGTAATCGATATATATATAACTACGCAAGGTATTAATAAACTTTGGTTAAAGAGTTATTAGAACTTAGAATCGTGTCTCGTAAACATTAATCAAATTTGTTTATTCGTGGACGTAATCAATTATTTGTTTTAGTGTTACATGTTATGCTAATATTAATATAGATTTCATCAACTTAAATTACAACGTCTAACATTTTAGTCAACATATTTTGTTTTATTTGTACATTTAGAGTTTATAAATATATATTTTTATTAATAGTATATGTATGTAAACCCAAAGTTTCTCGAAAGTTAAAGTATGTGTTTAGAACAGTCAAGGTTGTTGGTTTAAGAAAAAAAATCTAGGTCATATATATTGAGTCATAAAAAAAAATTCGAAAAAATTTCACGCTTAGAACTCTAAATTTTAAGACCTATATATTAGTAAGTATTTTATAATTTATTTTCGACTAAAACTTTGAGGATAGTGTAATTCAAATACATGCGCAAAAATTAGGTTAGAAAATACGATATCTCCCAATATTTAGTTAAATTTTCCTTAAATTCGCTCTACAAAGACCAAACTACCTCGTATTATAACAAATCATAAATATTTCGTTTAAGTTTTGTATGATCAAATTTATTAAAACATGGTGTTGTAATTAAATGATATATACATTCATTCTCTCGGTTGAGCTAGCAGCTAGCTACACCAAATCTCTTTTTATATTTTTACCATTTTTGTTTATCCCTTTTGTTTGATTTTCATGGGTTTTTGGAAATTTTAGGCTTTGTTATATTAAAAAGAGTTACTGTTATATATCTATAAATATTTACATGGTATTATTTTCTGAAAATGTAACAATGAAAAACAAAGTTATGGATAACCAAATTATGGTGTTTTTAGTTTTATTTTTAAATCTAATATTTTAATAAAGAAACTAGAAAAAGTGATATATTTCGAAAGTTCTCAAAAATATCATTTATACTTGATACAAAAAATATCATTTATATTCATAACTATTGATCGGTGTAACTCTCTAGACTCTAATCATAAATTAGGTGATGATTAATTATAAGTGGGACATAACATTTTGATCGTAGCTGGATACCTCTACTGAACTCTAAATTTTTGTAAGCATTTTATATTTTTCTTAACAAATATAAGCCTAATATATTATAAAATAGAGGTGCTGGAAAATATAATTTATGTAATGTAATAGAAACAGGATACGAACAAGCTTCGTTATGTCAGATTCATTAAACCGACCAAGAATGATGCATTTGCATTATTAACATACTTTGCCCAAAATAATTTCAATGTTCGTGTGAGTGGACCAACCAAACAATGTGTTGGTTATGAAAATAATTTCAATCTCATGTGAAGATCGAATTATTGGAATCAAAAGTATAATCCATATATAATGTTTTAGTCTAATTTAACAAATCATTAAATTCGAAAGATATATCCTAGATGCTTCAAATATTATTTATTTGCTAAAATATTGTTTCACACAACTAATGTTTATCCTATTAATAAAAAAGGTTAAAAAAAAAAAAATCATAATCTTTTATTATTATTAATCAATGGAGAACCCAAGTAGATTTCCAAACTTGTGTTAAATTCAAAATTAAAAACATGTAAACAGAAAATATCCAAAGTTGATGGTCTAAACATTAAGTTGAAAAATGATTGATCACAGTAGTGAATATTTAGATAAATGTGAAATGTCCACAAAAGCAATAAGAATATTATTTATAATGAGTTATATATAAGAAGAATGAGTCAGCTTAATATGCTTTATGAGAGAATAACATATGCTTATTGGATGTATTTAAGTAATAATGACTAAAGGTTCTTATAAACTTTTTTGGACAATGTCATATTTTCAAGAACAGTAAACAATATGGTTCTTGTTCTTGTATCTCATAGATGTTATTTTGTAAATAAATACTTTAAATATGTTTATTTTGTTATTTAGAATTGGTGTTTTACTTTAGTGTAGTGGTGAGTGGAGTCAATAGCACAAAGAATAACATTTAAACATAGAGGCAACTAAAAATAAATGTTCTTTTAACCCAAAAAAAAATCCAAATCGATATTTTTTTTTTATGGAATCAAACAAAAGTAATCTCATTTTAATTAGATTTTTAAATCAACAAAATAACAGATTTAATTAAGTTATTAAATTAAAATGACTTAATGGGCTACTAGTTTAAGCCTCCACAAACACTAACCTTGCTTTACTCGTTTATGCCTCTATCATGGGCTCATTTTTATGCCTAAATTTTAGTGGTCAATTAAAAAATTGTTATTGGTATCGAATCAAACTTCCATTAGAATATGATCCTCTTGCCAAAACAATCAATCTCATATAATTAAAAATAAATAAATATATTGATATATAAAAAGACAAATTCATCATTTTTATTCATTGGTTACTTTAGCATAATCAAATAGTTGAAGATTTGACCCAAGTAAATATGCTTTTAGAGTCGATGCAAGTGCTAGTGAATATTAATAAGTTCTTCATAAGACTTTTAGACTTAAAAGTAACTCGATTAAATCAAGAACCATATATAAAGCACAAAACGACAAAACAAAAACTAGCAAATTTTAGTGGTCTACTCTATTACTTCAAAGTAGATGTAATAAACACACAATTTAAGCCTTAATATAATAAAAAGCTTAAAAATAAGAAACCTCCATTGAAATGTAACATCAAAAGATATAATTCACAAGGAAACATGAAGCTTACACTTAACTAAACATAACAAACCATCTCCTTTACTAAACTAACAAGCTTATGTTCTAAATCCAAACACCAGATTTTCGCGGTTTTATTACACTATCTTCAACAACTCATAACCGCGCAATTATAAACGAAATTAACTGATTGTTTCTTCCCAAGTAAATGCCATTCTGGTGTTGCATTACTTGGCACCCATGAGTTAAACTCAATGAACCCTTCACCTGGAGCCTTAGGTCCACCGATTACTATAACTCGATCTCCACACGCCTTAAATGCTAAACCCCAACCATTCATCGAACTCGCTTGCTTAGGCAACTTCCCAACTTGTCTCCAAACCCTTTTCTCCTTATCATACTTTCTAACAACCATACCAGCATGATCAACCGCGTAAAGCTGATCATTCACAACTGCTAAAAGTGGTGGAGCCATTGCAGCTATAGACATTCCATTGTTTCCTTGGTTAAACCTTGGTGGCGACATATAAGGAATCACTTTCCATTTCTTAGTCTTCAAATCAAACTCTTCACCACAAGTTAAAACCTTTGGTTCATTCCCTTCACCAACACTAATCCCACCAATCACATAAAACTTCTCATCCATAAACACACCAGAACACATTTTTCTACGTTTGTTCATCTTTGGTAACACAGACCAAGTCTGATCTTCATAGTTATACATCTCTACAGTATCAAGAATCTTACCGTTTGAATCACAACCACCAGCTAAAATCGCAATCTCACCATAACTAGCAGATGCAAATAAACATCTAGGCATGTTCATAGACTTACCAGTTGACCAAGAATTAGTTAAAAGACTATATCTATATATTACATAAGAACTCACTTCCCAACCAAACACAAGTAGATCAGTTCCTACAGACAAAGATTCTTTATCAGCGTACCTAAAACATTCGTTCTGTGGCATACTTGGTAAATGCATCCATCGTTTAGATCTTGGATCAAAAGCTTCCCATTCATTGAGATGACATGAGAAATAAACCCAATGCTCAAGTGTACCTTGTAGTCTCCTGAGTTTATAAATCTCTCCACTTCGAATCAAACCTCGTAAGTTTCGATTCACTGAAGCAATGGAGGAGTAATCAGATCTTGAGCAACGAATTAAACAGCTGATTGAATCATCTTTGTTCATTCCTGGGATAAGTGTTCCTGAATCTGAAGATCCATTGTCTTCTTGGTTTGAATCAGTGAGCTTATACATCTTCTTGAGTTGAAGATCAGTTTCATTGTTGGTGAGAAATGGTCGTTTCCCAGAAATTAAAAAGCTCCATTTCGTTTCCTTATCATGGCTTGGCATGGTGAAAAGAGTTGAAACTAAACATGAATCTCGAGGTCGACCTTCAAACATCGTTCTTGGAGAAGAAGAAGAAACATAAAAGATGAAACTTGTTTCCTTCTTCAGATTGGATCCAAGCTTTTAACCCAAAAAAGCTCAAAAATCTTAACTGTTCTGCAACTAATATATCAAAAAAAAAACTTAATATTAGAAGACGAAGGAGATTTATAAAATATTTTAAACTTTTTTTTAAAACTAAAACTAGTTTTGTCTCTGTGTTTCTCTTTACACTTGTCTATGTCTCATATTACCTTAAGAATTAAGCTCCTCTGCAAATCAGAAGAAGCAAAAGAGACTTTGTAGACAAAAAAAAATCAAAGTGTTGTCAACATTTTTTAATCTTTTTTATAATTAATTTACTTGTGTGTTTAATCTGTGTACTGTGTTTTACTGTCTTAAGCTAATAATAAAAAAATAATATTAATTAAAAAAAAGGAGATTAAAAGCAGAAGACGTTTCAAGTTCTTTATTTCATTACAAAACAACACAAGCGTGTAATCCAATACCTTGAATCTAACTAAGCTATTGCTTCGATCGTACAATATTTTTAATAAAAATTTAAGTAGAGCTTTCGATTTCATCAACTTATCTTTTTATATATTATCATCAAATTTTTTTTATAAATTGTAAGTTTACTCTTTCCTTTCTTGGGTACTGGTGATATCATTTTAATTTTATTGCTGTAAATTTTTTGAAAAAGGATTAAAACTGGATAAGGACGAATAAAGCATATTCATCGGACGGTTATAGTTTCCCCGGTTGTTCTTCGACGGAGCGGCCAAGATATACGGTGAAATAGATACCCCGATTTGACACGTGTCATCACCCCCGGTTAGAAGCCTGAAGAAGTCAGTTACTTTAACCTTTATTTTTACTTTTGACTTTATTTGTTCAGAACTGTGGCTATACTAGCCTACGTGCGAGAGTATGGTATATCTGCTCTGTACCTGCGGGGTCCACATATTAACTATGATTGGTCAAGGATTAGCGTTTTACACATAAACTATTGACTTTTGATGAACACTTCAATGGTTTGGAATTTGGATTGTCAAAAAAGTATTAAAACACTATTTTAATGTTGAAATATTTAGATGATTTGACTAATTTATGTATCTTTAATATTTAAAATAAGATAGACCATTAGTTTTCAACAAACACAATAATATAAATATAATCTGCATTATATTTATATAGTATTATTTATATACTTGTGATTTAAAGTAACATCATTTTATTTTGTGATATATTTTAAGTGATACAAAATAAGTTGTTTTTTTGTAGTGGTTGAATATATTTGAAGTAAATGTGAATTATTAAAGCCCACACAAACATATATAAAATATGACACAAAGACAAAGGATTACTTGGAAAGAGGCTACAAAGGAAATAAAATTATGGGCCTTAATCAACATTTTAAGGCCCAACAGAAGAAAACAAAATTCTTGAGTACAGTTATATCTTGATCAGATCATGTCCTATAAGATTCAAGATTTAGCCTTTTGAACTATTAGTTCTGTTTTGGATCACAAGAGAAGTGATGCTAGCAACTAAGAATCTTTATTAGTACTCTTGCACTTGCAGAGATGAATGTCTTTTTTTTTCTTTTACTATTAAAAAAACTAATAGACAGATTCATTAGTTTTTGAAGTTTTGATCAGTGTTGAGACTTTGAATCATGGTTTGTTTCCTTGATGGTGTGCAAGCTCTGATGTAACCTGGACAAAGTCCCAGGTTCTGAGCACCAAATAGTCAATTCTTGATTTAGTGAGGAAATAATAATATAAACAACAACACATGTGCTTTGCTTTGTGTTGTGCCCTTCTTTCAAAAAAAACCCAAGGCATATCTATATGACTTAATTCAGACAATGAGTCTTTTCACTTTAGTTTGACTTTTGTTCTTGGTCTGAAGGAAATCTAAACATTACTACTATTATCTCATGTGCATTAAAGGGGAGAGCTTGTCATGTCTGTTATTTAGGGTTTTAAAAAAATACAATAAGACCCAAAATCTTAGGAATGGATCATATGAATATAAATTATTATAATAAATACAATAAGAGGTTTTATGGTGGTGTGACAACTTTATGTGACCCACATGTTCTTGTTTAGCCCATTGGTTTTGCAACTAACAGATATTTTATATCCTGGGTTTATTATAAAATCCGATTTTCTACTATAAAAATAAAATAAAAATCTGACACGTGATTGATGCATTTGCGGTGTTGAGTTCCATGACTGAACTGATTTTTCATTTTTGACTTTTTGTTCATACGATTAGTGAAACTATATATCCACTTGACCTTTTGCTTTATGAAATGGGAAAATTATTTACCTCAGGTCCTGCTAATTACAAATCATCTTAGATTATATATTTCAAATTTATCAAGATTTAAAATGATTTAATTGAATTTTGACGAATTTAAAATTTAGTTGTTAAATTTTTTGAAATATCATTTAAACTATGAATTTTTAATATTTATATTTTAAGTAAAAATCTTTTAAACTTTTATTTTAAATTTTTAAATCAAATCTAATACTATTTTATCTTCTAACTTTGGCATTTTATATTTCTATAAGCTAAAATTTGAGAGGAACTTTTTTATTTCAATTTTCAAGTATAGGTTTTTCACACACTAGTATTATGAACGTCAGATTTAAAATTTTCAAATTCTAAAGAAATTTTAAAATACCAAAAAAATTGTTCAATTAATTGTGTGTTTAGAAATAAATGTGGGTAAATAAATATGAATCTGAGTAAAAAATAATTTTCTTTGATATATGTGGTTTGTGTATAGAGTCAAGTTCTTGCGAGATCATTTAATTTTGTGAGATCAGTTATAATTATTATAGATCGCATTTAATCTAATCATACTAAGTACAAGTAGACCGAACTCCAAGAACGTTGTTTAGTAGTATAATGCAAAAATATTTGGAACATTGTCTTTACACTGTTCCACAAGTAATTGTATTCTAAATATATATATATATATATATATATATATATGTATATATGTTTCCGTCAATGTATAAAATAATGACATGATCTTTTTGAAAATGAAAGAGAAAACAGAGATTGCGAGACAACACATGTCATGTTTTAAAATCTCGGGGATGGGTTGGTTTTATCGTTATATATGTCTTTGACCGTCAACATTGTTTGGCTCCTCCATCGTTTATAACCTTTTAACACATACCATGAAATGTCCGAAACTATTATTTACTTGTGACTCGATAAGCATCTTCTCATTAAAATCTTGATACTGGTCAGTCTAGGGTTTGCCACAAACAGATAGAGCAAGTACTGACTAATGCAGCTTAGCTAGTAGTACTACTATGTAGTAGTAGGCAGTTAACTAACTTTACTAGTTCATATTTATTCGATTTTTTTACAAATATATTGAGTAGAAAATGACTAAAATTTGTGTAAGTTTTTCAGAATTTTTTTGGGATTTTGATGATTTAATTTAATTTAGAGAAAACGGCATTACACCAAGAGTTAGGGTTCCTTAGTTAATATGAAAGCTACTGATGAAATGCATGTTGGTTCAGCTTCCCGTTTCGATCAAACATTTACTACTGTATATAATAAAATGAAAAAAAAAAAAAATGAAACTCAAACGCCTACGGCCTTATATCTGCATCTACCACACATAAGAATCAATCAATCAAAGTTAGGTTTCTATGCAAGGAATTCAAAATAAATAAATAAATAAATAAATCAGAGTTGTCAATTGTGATATCCAAAACATAATATGTAAGTTGGCTTGAACATTTTTTTGGTCTTTTGTTGTAACATATGTCCTACGCTATTTTCATGATATAGACCACACTAAAAAGTTAGAAAAATTAAAAATATTAATCTTATAAAACACCTTAAAATTCCATGTTTTAGTCTTTAACCTATACACATTATAAATCACACATATTTCTTTAGGTATTTGGATGTTACACCAAAAAAGTGGATATATGAAGAATACATTTATAAAAGTTCTAAAACCATATAGCAAGGTAAATTTTGAAATGAGAATAAATGGTAGAATTATTAAAAAATGGTTAAGGTGGGGATACTATGGTAAGGCTGACATAGAGAGAAGGCAAAGAGGGACAGTTTAGTTTGGCAATAAACACACATTTTGCTATTTAAAACCCCACTTGATCCCTCTTCCCATTTCCATGGCCCTCTTCTCATTTTCTACGTCACTATCTCTTTTTATTTTACTTATTTGTTGCAATAAGTTATTTCTACTTGGCCCTGGTTAGTTTAAAACCGTGGGCGAAACTTTGATTGGGTCTTGATATTAGAGTATGTGGTTAATCTATGATTAAACATTAAATACACACCCAAACAATAGGGTTTAGGAGGTTGGGTTTTAACCATAACCAAATCCAAATAAATCACGTAATTTAGTGTCCTTTGTCCACTATCCTCTAGTCATAGCCCATAACCTCGTCACACTATATTATATATCCCTTTAGAAAGGTTTAAATCGTCGAGTGAAGTGGACACTACTTGGGTAAAGAGGTTATTACTACAAAACATAAACAAGATAATAATTAGCTTAATACGTGTATAGATGTCCACATAACTGCTATGCCCGACTTACGTTTGAAAGAGAGAAAGAGAAAGAGGAGAAGAGTTGGTTGATTTTTTATTTGGTTAGAAAAAGGTTTCAACTAATATATATATTGTCAAAGTCGTATGTCACTTTCCAAGAGATGAGGTTAATGAATTATTAATTTAACTGTGAAATAATTGTCACAATAATTGAGGAAATATCAAATTTTTGTACGTTTTGAAGGAAAATATATTTATTTGTTATTGTCAAATTCCAAATATACACAAATAATTTTGTCGCAGTATTTGATCGAATTTGAAAATAATAAATGTATGAGTTTAATCCAAAGCATTTATATGAATTAAGTATTGGGTGTGTGGTTCATTCTCTGATATACACTTTTTAAACAAGAATTTTTCTCTTTTACGTTTAGAAAAAAATGGTCATGATTAGTTCTATTTGTCATAAAATAAGTTCCAACATTAGTGTTGAATGTCTAATAATGGTTGTTAAGTTGAAGTTGAAACTAGAAGTGGTTAAGTGTTACACATGTACCAAATCAAGACTTTGGTCTTGTATGAAAGTAAGCTTAGAAGCTTACCCAAAATAAACAGTATCTTTTTGTACTAATAAATAAATAGTTGAAAGCTTAAGACACAATCTTATTAAAGAAACATAACCCACACCCTTCCTCCATGCACTTGTCTCATGTCTCTTCTCCTTCTTCTCTCTTCATAAATTTGCATTATAAAAACACATCCCTCTTTAACACCTTCTTCTCCACTCTCGTTCTTTCTCTGACCCATTTATTACTACTTATCCTTCCTGCATTCTTCTATCTCTCTCTCTCTCTACACAAACACACATTTATAATAATATATCAGAAAGAAGATGTCGAGTAGAAGATCATCACGTTCAAGAAGCTCAAGAATCTCTGATGATCAGATTTCCGATCTTGTTTCTAAGCTTCAACACCTCATCCCTGAACTCCGCCGCCGCCGTTCTGACAAGGTACACTATTGAATAAATGTAATATATATTTTCTTGAAAATAATATAAATATGTTCTTGTATATACGTACTTAATTTATATATATATGTATATAATTAAGCATGCACATGGACTTTAGGACTTAGAGAGTTCAAATGATTAGGAGCCATATATCTATAATAACTATATAATATATATGCATGGTGAATAATGAATACAACTGCATGTAGTGTAAAGACATGTGGCCTACAATTAAATTACCTTTACATAAAGTAACATTAAATTCACAGCCTCATTTATTTATATATACTATATCTTTAATTTTATTCTTTGAATGTTTTTTTTTTTTGCATTTTAATTCACAAGTTGGTGGTGTGGGACTGAGTTTGTTAACTCCATGTCTCCTCATTACTCTTCTCTACCTATATACTCTATATATAGCTGATAAATATGATTATTAAATAGTGGCCGTTTATACCGTTGTGATATATATATGAAATTTTTACAAAGAAAAAAAAAAAAGCAGTAGCACATGTTATTCACGTACTCTTTGTAATGATCAAAATGATATTTATTTTGTATTCTTGAATAACACTTTTTAAATAAATGTACAGGTGTCAGCATCTAAGGTATTACAAGAGACTTGCAACTACATCAGGAACTTACACAGAGAAGTCGATGACCTCAGCGACCGTTTGTCCGAACTCTTGGCTTCAACGGACGACAACAGCGCTGAGGCAGCCATCATTAGGAGCTTGCTTGATTATTAAATTCTCATTAATTAATCTGATCGAGCTATTAATCATTGATTTCCACCACCAGATTTATCTTATCATGAGTATCTGTTTACTTCTACTTCATATATTATTAGATATAGCTAGGGTATCGGGTCATTGTTAGGCCACCTCATATATTATATAATATATGGCTGTATAGTAGTAGCCTGTGTATCGTGAGATCCTCTAGTATATTTATGATTATTGACAGTTCGTTTTCTCTTTTATGTATCAATGATCTAATCTACTGTTATAAGTTTCGTAATTTCGTTTATAATATTTTCTAGATTTGTATGCCAATAAATAAAGTTTTACTTGGACGTATGCATAGAATTTAATAACGTGTAAAAGTTGTGATTGAATTAAAATTATTTTAGATATGATGGAAATAGAAGAATTAAGACCTCGATCTCGAGCTCATTTAGTTTGGATTATATGTTTTTTAATATTATCTATGTTATGGTCGTGCCTCTTGCATGTGATCATTAATGCGTGATATGATCTCCTTCGTGCATTATATAACACATACTGACTACTGACTCGATAGTCAGGCCAGTTCTAAGTAGTGGCCGACTTATTCTTTGGGTTGAGAATTCTAAATTTACTGACTACTGACACCATATAAAATTCTAATTTTTTTTATAAATGATTAAGAATTTTGTTAGGTAAATATCTAATTTAGATTGATTTTTTAAAATTAATAAGTTTTAGTTAATCGGACAATTTGGATATATTGTTAACTTGCATAACGACTGATTAAAATGATATCAAATATGACTAGTTCTAAACAAATTTTTTAATCAATCACGACAACATTTAACGAAAATATAAATTATCCGGTCAATTAAAATTTAATTATTTTAATAAAAATCAACCAATAAATTAAGTATTTAAAACAGAATAAAAAATATGGTATGCAAAATTTTCGATTATAAAATATGGTATCAAAAATTTTCTTTTTAATCATTTATTTTAAATTTATATTTTTAAAATTTTATATTTTTTATAAAAAATAGTTTTTATTTAATTTGTTATAAATTAAAATTATGTTTTGATAGATTTAACTACATATTTTAAATATATAAATATTTATTAAACATATTTTAAATTAATAAATTCCTACTCTCGATAGTTACGGACAGCAATAACGTGGTATAGTTTTAGATAATATATCTATCAACAATATGTAGTAGATATTCATGAAATCTATAAAAATTAAACTCATTTATCAAAATGTGGATGTTAATAGCTCAACTTGTATATGTATCTACTTTGCAGGTATCTACTTAATTTTTTTTTAAATTGTAATAAATTTGTAAAATTCAAAAAAAATATCAAAAATATATAAGATAAATCTGTGTAAAAATAAAAGTTAAGGAAAACTTTTAAAAGTAAATAAAATAGAGTGTATAATACAAATATAAATAATTTTAAAATAAAAATAAATAAGTAAGTATCCGAAAATCTCGCAAGATTCGTATAAAAACCCATGGAACTAAATATCCAAACCCTACTCTCTTACACAAAATTAACTTACTAATAATTTAAAAATAAATTAGTGTTAAATTATAGGTTTCCAATTCAAACTTAATTAATAATAAAATAAATTAGTTCATATTATTTATATATTAATAAGATTTTTTCTACAACTCAATGTTAACTTACTCAACTTCAGCGTTATACCTGATATATTATCCCTACTACATCTTTCATAGGATATTATCTCACACACATAATCATTAGTCAAGAATTAGTGGCAATTAAAAAAGACAGATAATACTATTACATCAGAGGAAGAGTTTATGCAAAGAATACTTTTGTCATGTCAAAATATTTCAAGCAAATTCGGGAAAATAAAATAAATATTCGGTCTAATATCTAACGAAGCCAGAAAAGTCGTCTCGGTTCATATTTCAAATTTAGACACGTTCTTTTATTTTTTTTGATTCGAATATATATGATTTTTGGGCCCATTATGAAAATTCTAATTGAAAAAGAAGAGTTAGAGAACCTTTGCAGTGATATATAAATAGACATGCAGTTAGTGTTAATGTTTTATAAGGACACAAGAGCTAGAAGAAGTGAGTCAAATGTCCCCATGAGTTCCCTTTAACGCTTCATTGTTATTAATACTCAAAACCACATTTATTTTATTAAGTGTTTGGTCCATTTGATTTGTATATATATGACACTGAAGTGTTTGGGGGGGACTCTTGGTGCCATTCTGGCGTTGAAGCTGTGGCTGCTATAATACTCAAAACCACATTTACCTCTCTTTCACTTCTCAAGACCATCATGGAAACGATTGGAATATTTCTTCATTCGTTATACATTTTTTGATAATTGCTTAGAAGGACATTGACTTATAGATTCGTTATATGGGCATGCTCTTGAGCTTATATTATACACATAATTCATTAGATAATTTATAGCCATTGTTTGTGTAAGTTTATCATAGACAACAACCAAATAATAAATACTAGTTGTAATTCGGTATGATGTAATAAGACTTACGTGTTTGGTATAGGGTTTTAGAAAAAAAAATTTAGTCTTAACTTACAAATTTTAAAAGTAAATGTGATTAGATTCGCTTAGATTGAATCAATAATTTTTTTTATTTGTATTTGCTTAGAGAAAAATTAATATTTGGATTTTAGACTATTTTTTAAAATTTGAACTATTAGCTAATATTCGATTTACTTCGTTTTAATATTAATTAATTAAATTTTAATATTTATAATTTCATAATTTTGATATATATATAATCAATATCAATTAATATATTTAATTATTTATATAAATATATTTCATCCAATATTTTTATCTAAAATTTTAATATTTACTTCGCTTTTAATAAATACTAATTTTTATTATTTTATAAATATTTTAAATTATTCAAATCAAATCAATCAAATATGATCGAAACGAATCAAAAGAATATTTACCGGCCCCTATCTCTAGTTATAGTTGAAGTCTAACGACGACAATGCGTTTTTTTCGCCACGAGTTGAGGTGGCTGAACTTGAACTCGAGACGACGTCGTTTATAAGTATACTGTAGCAGCACGTCTTTTTCCATAAAAAATAAATAAATAAAAAAAAATATCCAATAAGCAAAGGATCCACATGAGTTCCTTCTTCTGAATTTTAAGACCTAGATTTTGAAAAAAGTCCACCGCGTTGTGAGAAAAAACAACAAGTCGGAGCTATGGCGATGCAAGCCGGATTTGGGTTTTCCAGGATTTTGCTCTTGGCCGGAGCAGGTATATCACTCGATTTCTCTGCTCATATATAGGTTACTAATTGGGATCTGCGTATTCTTATACGTTTTCCGATTTGCTGAATCAAAGGTTATACTGGTACAATCTTGATGAAGAACGGCAAATTATCGGACATATTAGGTGAATTGCAGGTATTAGTACTTTATTTGATTCGATTCTGTGATTTTTTTGGTCTCTCGTGGAAATTTTTGACGTATTATGGAGATTTGTTATTTCGATAGGATCTGGTGAAGGGAATGGAGAAATCTGGAGAAGGAGATTCTGATGTTTCTGATGCCATAGCTGCTCAGGTACCTTACTTAGCTTCTTCTTCTTCGTCCATTGATTTTTAGGTTATTTATATCTTTTAAATTGGGGATGATGGTTTTGAAGGTTCGCCGATTGGCTATGGAGGTTAGACAGCTAGCTTCGTCACGGAATATTACTGTCATGAATGGAGTTTCTAGTGGTATGTAAAGATTAGGGAATTGAAATTTTCTGAAACAGTTTAGGTTAGTGTTGTTTTCTATGTTGGATTCATCAGTCTCTCTTGTTTTTTTTGCTGTTGTTAGCAAATCTACAATCCCTTGCTGTTCCTGCTGCTGCATTGGGAGCTCTTGGATATGGTTATATGCGGTGGAAGGTGAGATTTAAGTTTTCATTATTTTCTTCTTACTGTTTCTGTAAGCAATTCATGGGAACTAATAATGTTTGTGTTTGTTCACTGGTTAGGGACTCTCGTTCACTGACCTTATGTATGTGACTAAAGCCAACATGGCTAATGCTGTGTCCAACTTGACAAAGAATCTGGAGCAAGTTTCTGAGACTCTTGCCGTGAGTTTTGTTTTTGCTTTACTTGAGGTGTTTCTGGTGATATATTAAGCTTCTGGGTTTAAATTGGATCTTAATCGTATCATTGTCAGGCTGCAAAAAGACATTTAACGCAAAAGATTCAGAATGTGGATGATAAGGTTGAAAAGCAGATTGATCTCTCCAAGGAAATCAATAACCAGGTATGAGTTATGAACTTATGATAATATTTACCTCCTCTTTAGTTCACAGGAAGAGAATTCTTGGCTTTCATTGTTAATATATTGTAGTTTGTTGAACAGTCTTCGATAAATGAAATGTACCTGTGTTTATTATGAACAGGTCACTTTGGCTCGTCAAGATATCAACTCAATTGAGATGGATTTGGAATCATTGCATAATTTGATTTCTGGACTGGTGAGTCTTAGTATCATTATTATGTTACGCCATTATGACCAAATACTGAAGATCAATAGTTTTTACTATTTCACACTCATTGGCATGTGATTTGCTTCATCTATCATGATCTAAAGCGATTCAACTGGAAACAATTTGGTCTTTAAGATTATATTGAAAATCAGAAATCTCATTTAGGGATTCAGTTCTTTGAGTATCTCTCCTAATTATTTTGGCATATAACCTCTATTTCAGGATGGGAAGTTAGACTCACTGGAATACAAGCAGGTATATTCATCTTTTATGTTCCACCCTCTCAGCTATGAACCTCATGAACTCTTACTCTTACTAGCAGACCTCTTCAGCCTAAACATCATATTGTAATCATGGTTTGTTAAACTGAACCACTACTAATTCTGTTTATGTTTCTGGTGGCAGGATGTGACAAACGTTTTTATGCTAAACTTGTATAACTATTTTGGAGGCAAGAGCACAAAACTCCCTGAAATGCCAATGCAGGTAGTGGATTTTGTAAATCGAATTGATCTCCTTATTTCTCTTTATAAATATCTTTATTTTTGGAATGTAAATATATTTGTATGGTCATTTCATCTTACAGGAACAGCTTCAACTACCTGTAAACCCTAGAGCTAATTTGCTTGCAGATGTTGAAACCAAGGTAAGCTTTCACTTTTTATTTTAGAATTCATTTCTACTTGCATCTAACGTACTTATTCGCATAATTCCAACGAACAAATATTTCGTCTAATCTCAGGGGCTGAAAAACTTGGCTGAAGACTTGTTTGAAAGCAATGGAACAGTGAAACAAATTGGTTTGACTAAGGTCAATGCAAAGTCAAGGCCATTGTTAAGGTTTGATCAATTGTCAAAGCAAATCTTTGTTATCTTGTATATGATCTGTTGATATATGATAGGCGTGATAAATGGAATATGATTGTAGGGCTGCCTCAGCTAGGTGTTGATATTGAAGTTACCTTATGATGGTGTGGCTTGCGGGATGTATATAACAAACACTAATATAAATGGTCTCGTGAGCTGTAGAAAGCTCTCTTTATATTTATTTCATTGGGTTTGGTTTGTTTTCCCTTAAACTTGGGGTTTATGTTATTTTGTTTTTTTTGCACTTTTGAGGTATTTCCTCGAATTTGGAGTGTGTTTATTGACATGGACATGTGCTATGTCCAGTTTTGGACTTTGAAGCAATTTAAAATAAGGTTTATGTGGGGATTATTGTCACACCTAAAACATACGAATTCAGGTGGCTAGTTGGGTGTGGCAATATAAACCCATGTATTTTTGACTAAATTTTTTCTTTTTATATAATTAATTTTGGTTGAATTTTGATTTAGTAGATGTAAATTAATTAGTAAAAAAATCATATAACTACAGTAAATAAATCTACCAATAGACCTTTTTATATAAATAAAACAAAATTGTTGACAAATAAATAAAAGAATCTCTGAATAATTTTATACTCCCACCCAGCTGTCGTCCAATAAAATACATTATCTTATCATGTTCAAACTTCAAATCTTGTTTATTAATAATGATTTAATTACATATTTTAATCCCTCCCAGCCCAATAAAATACATTTATTAGGTCACATATCATAGTGACTCCTTGTATACTTAAAGAACAACATGCGTACGTACGTAATAAACAAATAAGAGTCGAACAAAACTACGTTTCCAGTACACAACTCAAGGATCTTCCCACATGGATTCTTTAGAGTTGCCTCACACTTCATCATTCAAGGTTCTTTCTCTAAAACTTTGATCTATGTGAATAGAATAGAGTATTTGAATGACAAATGATTTCGATGTAACAGGGAGGAAGTGAAATATTTCTTCGGAATGTGTTTGAGAATATAGTGAAGACATACTTGATAAAGAACCCGACCGCAAAGACAATATGGGAACTGGTTCAGTCACTAGACAACGAAAAGATATGCTATGACCACTTCACTTTTAGGACATTTAAGGTACATATTTTACACTTCAAGATTTGATGAAACAATAATATGTAAATTGATTTATTTATTTTTCCTTCGTGGCCATGAGTTTAGGTTAATGGTTACGGAATAGATTCCTTGTCAAGTTTTTTCATGGATTATGGATATAAAATCGGAGGCGGACTTGATTTTCCAAACAAGAAAATACAAGTTATATGGTTGTCTCCACCGGATGTTCATGTCCCTAATGATGGTCATGGTCTAGTCAACGGTCCTTTGCCACGAGTTGTTTTGGCTGAAGTTCTTGTACACGAGCTAAGCCCTGAATCACAGGTAAGAATTTTGAATCTTTAACATACCTAATTTCGTTTTTTTGACCTAATTTATATATAATTAATTAGGGATTAATAAGGAAGTATTTGAAACCAGAAGGTGGTAAGCAAGCGGTTCTTTCAAGTACCTTAGGATCTTTAATATGGGAGAAACCTACATGGAGCGACTTCAAGATACTTGCCAAGTATATGTTAAATAATATAAAATATATTTATTTTAATAGCAAAGAACTAAATTATTTTTGTATTGTGTGTGTGAATATTAAAGAGAAAGTGAAATTGCTGCATGGACGCTTATCCACGGCTACACAATGAACCATCTTGCTTTCTCGGTTCATCGATTCAAACATCGTTTAAGTGATATCAATTACGTTAAACAATATCTTGAGGAAAAAGGATTCAAACTCAATACTGATGGAGGAATTCTCAAAGGTTTATTTTTACTTGTGGTGATTTAGTTACTATAATATATACATTGTCTAAGCATATTGCATGTGTTTAGTGAGTGAAGATGGTTTACTATTACAAGTATCAACAATATCGGAAAAGCTTCCGGTAATATTTTCAGATGGAGTAAGTGAAATAATCCCAGCTTCATACATTGAGTTCACTCAACGTCAAGTTCTTCCACAGTTCAAAGATTTGCCATATGATGAGGTAAGTTAACGTAAGAAATAATAAAATGATTTATATTACTTCTTGTAGTATTTTGTTACTCAATATTATTTTTATTTCTTTGGTATAGATAAAAGAGTTTCATAGACGTGAAGCTTTTGAAGTCAATAGTGCTAACCATATAATGGAAAGCACAAAATTCTAGAGGAAGATTTGTCTTGCTGATCGGATTAAGTATCTCAAATAGTTTATCTATATATGTTTTGTATGTCATATTTTCATGTGGATGAATGTATTTGTGAGAATCTTTATATTGTCACATAATGATATAACATAACTCATAGAAAAAAAACTATATGTGAATAAATTAAACCAAAAGAATCTGATGTTTACAGGGAAAACAAAAGAATGGGTCAAAAATAGTACATATAGATTGTTTATGTCACATAAGGAAATATTGTACCCACTTGTAAATATAAAAATACAGACAACAAAGTTGATTATAACGCATCTCCAATCCAACTTGCAAAAATCATTGACACTATATTTCTTTTATCAAATTCAAATTTTATTTGTAACAAATTGCATTCGATTTTTTGTACAAATCAGAAGATGTAAAATAAATCACTTTAGTTGAACAGAGCTAATTAATATAAGCCACAAGTATAATCCTTCTTATGACAAAACAGCACCTTCGTCTTACTTTTCTTACCAGACACTTAAACAGCAAAAGGAATCGTTTTGTCATTCTCCAATTTCTTCTTTATAAGTATACTTGTCAAGTGGGTTGATCCATCATGTCAAATCCGTAACCTGCTTGATCATCAAATTTTTAACCCGTAAATTAACAATTCGTATAATTTATGGATAATAAATTTCAGATTCGCATCTGTTTCAAAATAAAAAATATTTTGATTCACATCCGATCTACACTTATGTTTCGGCAAAATTTGTCGACCCGCAGCGGATATATCCGCGATTAAACAACTTAAATTTACAGTTTTCATGTCAATTTGGTTGGATCCTCTCTACCAACCTGTAACTCTCTTGATCCGTAATTATTTCACGCGCAAATTAATAATTCGCATAATCTGCATATAATAAATTTCAGATCCGCATCTATCCCGCCAAAAAATATTTTGATCCACACCCACTTCGCAACTTTGTCTTTGTAACATCCCAAGATATGATATGGTGGTGCATGAGAAGAGGCTTAAGACATTTGATTTGGCTACCTATGTCACCAAAGTGCACTTATCTTTTCGGTCAACCACTCCTTCAGAACTCTGCAGTTAAGCGTGCTTGGGCTGGAGTAATACTAGGATGGGTGACCTACCGGGAAGTGATTGTCGGTACTGTGTAAGTGAGGCCAACGCACAGGGAAAGATCATGTGGTGATTTGTAGGAACAGTAAACAAGTTCTTGAGCCTCAGAAAAATAATGCACCGACCGTCNGCCTAGAGAGGACATGGGGTCATACACGGGCCTAGAGGGGACATTGGTGTGCTCACGGACGGTGGCGGTCGGGGTATTACAGTCTTGGTGAAAATTTCCAATCCACAATATCAAACCCTTCATATCCGCGGATAAAATACTCATTTTGAGAGGCCTATTTATAAGAGTCTTCAACATTTGCAATAATTGACTCAAACCATTTCATTTACAACAGTTACAAAATGGAAAACTCAGACACTGATTCACAAGTTTTCTGTTGGTTTCAGAACCAAAGCCATAACCCTAAGTTTCCTTCTTCTTGCTTCACTCCGACCTCTCACTCTGCTTTTTATGGTAACACAGAGACTAACACCGTGGACGAAGAAGACATCTGTGAAAGCTACATGATACGTGAGATAACCAAGAAACGGAAGCTAACACCATTCCAGTTGCATTTACTAGAGGAGAGTTTTGAAGAAGAGAAAAAACTCGAACTAGACAGGAAACTCTGGCTAGCCAAAAAACTAGGGCTTCAACCAAACCAAGTCGGAGTCTGGTTCCAAAACAGAAGGGCTAGGTTCAAAACCAAACAGCTCGAGGAAGACTGTGACTCTCTTAAAGCTAGCTATATTAAGCTCAAGACTGATCGAGACATTCTCTTTCTACAAAACGAAGCCCTCAAGAACAAGGTAGATTACAATTACTATTAATTTAACAAACCTAGTTTTGCAGACTCTGTTCAACTTATAGATCATGGAACATTGAAACAGGTCGCTTTTCTCAAAGAGAAGCTGCGATTAAAAGAGAATCGTCAAACTCAAAGGGCTGAGAATCTTGGTGAAGAAGGTAGTTCGGTGAAAAGCCAAAACTCGGAAGAAGAAGGCTTGGGGAATCAATATAGCTTCCCAGAGCTTGCTGTTCTCGGATTCTATTATGATCCAACCTTGACTGCTTCGAATCAAAGATTGTGATATTATAATTATACGTTCCGTGTATCTCAAGATATCTTATATGTTTCCTTTGTTTTCATCCTTAGGGTTCATAATCTATGGAAAATAAAGTTAAAATATATTTTCATAAATGTTATCTAATTTTATAAATAAAATATCAACTGTCGTAAGTTGTGTCAATATACTATGGACTTTAATAAAACTAGACACGAATATAATTTTTAGCGACTAGAGAAATAAAATGTTGTGGTTTTTAAAATATATAAATTTATTGGAATAATTATGATGCCACATTTTCTTTTAAAACAAGGGAACCTCAAAATTAGAAAGTGAATATACTTGTGAGAACCCTATCTAAAATGATAAAAAATTATTCGAGAAAAGTCGATAATAGAAATCAAGATTTGAAAAAAAGATTTGTTTGACCAAAAAAAAAAGAAATCAAGATTTGAAAAAAATAAAATATTCCATAAAAATAAAATTATTAAATTATAGATTCTGTTTTTGAAAGATATAGAACCTCAGGCTTACTATGTGGAAGTTCAGGCTTCAGATTTGAAGTCCAGTTACTATGTGGGCTTAGAGACGGTGTTAGGCCTATTTAGCTTTAAGCCCAATATGTCTTTCTCATGAAATTTTTTTGGCGACGAATCACTTTTGTACTTTTGTTTAATAGATTGTAAGAAAGAAAGATTTTAAATCGCTAAATTTATTGGAACTAGAAAGTAGAATCAACAAAATCTATTATCTCTTTTGCAAATCAATGCAGTAAAAAAGATCGACAAAAAATATAGAACCGGTAGAAACTCATACTAATCTAGGAAAAAGTCTATTTGTTTGTTCAAATTTAAACCCTAATAAATTTCACGACGGTCAGATTGTTTCCATCAAAAAATCCATCAGATATGTCTGAACACAGTGAGAATCCAGCTGATGAAGAAGAACAAGTATGGAGCTGGGGCGCAGGTACTGACGGCCAGTTAGGAACAACCAAGCTACAAGACGAGCATCTCCCACAGCTTCTCTCGCTGACGTCACTTTCTTCTATATCTATGCTCGCTTGTGGTGGCGCTCACGTCATTGCTTTGACTTCTGGTAAATTCCCCAGAAGCATGTCGTCAGTTTCGTCTATTTCTGGTAAAACCAAATTTAAAGTATTAATTTTTTAAAGGTGGTAAGGTCCTGACATGGGGAAGAGGGAGCTCTGGTCAGCTAGGACATGGTGACATCATCAACATTTCTTTACCAAAGCCTGTATCTTTCTTTGAAGACTATGTTATAACTCAAGCTGCAGCTGGATGGAGTCATTCTGGTTTTGTATCAGGTAAACATGAATGAGTTTTTGTTGCTACTGCTTTAGGACCAAAAGATATTTGATTCTATCTAAACCCTTTGTCTTGTATGTGAGTCCAGACTCGGGTTACCTTTTTACATGTGGCAATGGCTCGTTTGGTCAACTTGGTCATGGTGATAACATATCACTAACCACTCCAGCTAAAGTCTCTTACTTTTTCAATAATAGTGTCAAGATGGTAGCTTGTGGTATGCGCCACTCACTTGTCTTGTTCGCAGGTAACATTTCTGATACATCACTGGTTTGAAGTAAATATATTTTAGACCTCTTGATTTATCTTTTGTTCTTCAGGGAATCAAGTTTGTGGATTCGGATCTGGAAAGCGCGGACAGTTAGGTTTCTTATCAGACAGAGTAAAGTCAGTAAATCTTCCATGTGTTGTTTCAGGATTAGAAGATGTTGAGATTGTTCGTATATCAGCTAATGGAGATCATAGTGCAGCTATATCCGGTTAACCCTTAAGCCTCATGTTTAGTTTCATTGATTCGACCCGAATCTGAGTATCTTTTGTTAACCCGTCCATTCTTCGATGTGTCTGATCAGCTGATGGAGAGTTGTTCAGTTGGGGAAGAGGATTCTGCGGCAGCCCTGATGTCCAAACCCCTCAGTATTTGCCTTCATCTCTATCTTTCAGAGAAGTTGCTTTAGGATGGAACCATGCTTTACTACTAACTGGTAATTTCTGCGCCAATGCATTAAATACCTTTGAGACCTCACTGAACCATTCATCTGGTTGTTTACTTGTTGGACAGTCAATGGCGAAGTTTACAAGCTTGGTAACACTCTTAATAAACAACCTGAGAAGCAACAACAACAAATAGATTCCTCTGAACCTCTCTTGGAGAAAGTTTCCGGTTTTGATGGAGTTGAAGTTCTACAAATTGCAGCAGGAGCAGAGCATTCTGCTGCCGTGACAGGTAAAAGCTGAAGGAGAAGTTCTTCTATGTCTTTCTTCTTTAGACCTCTCCATATAAAACAAACAAACCTTTGAATGTCCTGTAGAGAGTGGAGAAGTTAAGACATGGGGATGGGGTGAACATGGTCAGCTAGGCCTTGGCAATACCAATGATCAGATCAATCCTCAACTGGTGAGCCTAGGAAGTTTAGACCTGCGAATGAAAGAGATCAAAGTATACTGCGGAAGTGGATTTATTTATGCAGTAAAACGAAAACGAGATCTTTCTTCTTCAACAACCTCATCATAGACATGGACTGATGACATCTTACGTGAGTAAAATTGTACAATGCAAGAAGCCAATTGTTTACATGACTATTGTACAATGCAAGAAGACAATCTTTCTTTCTTGTTTTGTCAAGATAAAATCTACCTCTACTGCTTCCTTGGCTACCTTACCCTACATGAAACCCAACTAATTCAGCTCACTGGTCCGTCAATGGTGAGATTAGTTTTGAAACGTTGTTGGCCTTTAACATCAAGAGATGATGAGCAGATTGTTTTCATATCCACCGCAAGTAACAATGGGTCGAAGCGGGTCAACCTTCCACAAGCCATCCACTATAAACTTTATCTGTGGCAAAAAAGTAACAATGGTTTGGCTCATGAATGAGGAAGCTCTTAATCGGTAGGTACTGAGTCAATGAGATGATCTAACCTCATATTTTCCAGGATATAGCTTTAGCGATAAAGAGAAGATTCCGTTTTCTGCTTTCTTCATTTTCCTCTGCTTGCAATATCATAAACCAAATTATGCATGTGCAACAGTTTAAATTCCTTATACCGAAATCAATCTGAACTGACCTGAGTAGACCAACCATCAAATGAACCAGTTAGTAGAACTTCTGAGGCTGAATTAGGCCATACAATGGATGTGGTTCGAAGTAACCGTAAAGCTCTACTAGCATGATCTATTCTTCTCTGTTTCTCACGTACAATCCTCTGTGCATCTCTAGAAGAAAAAAAGTTAACAAATGTGAGAGAATATGAGTACGCTTCCTCGTATCTGTATGTACATAAGTAATAAGCAAAACATACATTATAGCCATAGCCATTTTTCCTTCAAGAACTGTCAACTTTGCCCGTGTAGACCGTAACTTATCCTGGGCATGTATGATCTCATTCTCTTTGAACTCCCAATCATCATAGATGTTATCCAAGTTCCCAGACTTTATCATACTATCCTAAATGAAATCGTAAACAAAAAAAATAAGCCAAAAGCAATCACTTAGAGAATAGCTTCTACTTGGATAGAAAAATGTTTCTAGATAACGCCTACTCGAACAATTACCTTACTTGTCACAACTTCGTCAGGAGGAGATCTAAGGGAGTGGAGAACAGAAGATAGTTCTGACTGGAGATGCTGAAGACGGCTTTTGATATGAGTTTTATTTGTATCTTCAATGGAAGATGCAGTTATATCTTTTCCATTCATACTACCTCCAGAATCCTTATTTGGATTAGTATCCTTCTTCACAACATCCAAACCACTGGTAGAAATTTCAGCAGCTGTATCATATATGTAATAAGGCTTTAGATTTTTGTTTATATTAACTATTAAGTGTTTATATGGCAGAAGACAGAAGTCACTCTATACCTTCAAAATCTTCATCAGTAAATCCAGCTCTCCTCATACTCCATGTCCTCCATGTTTCTGATGTAGTTGAATCACTTAAATCTCGCGTTCTTGAAATTGATGCAGTTTCTTGATAACTACTTTGTGCATATTCACCCGAACTTCTATTACTGTCGTCTTGTTGAGTTTCACTAGCTGTCTTTTGAAAAAAGGTAGGCAAGGCCTCATGACGTAAACAATATATTCATCAATCAGATAATTTGTGTACAATGAACAGATAAGTTTGCAAGACAAAAAACATACCAGAGTCATGGAAGACCAAGGAACTGAACCATTTGGGGAGATATTATTCATGATAACATTGGTTTCTCCTTTCTCCCTCAAGCTAATTCCTAGACTCGAATTCCTTTCTTTCTCCAATCTGGTCAAAATGCCTTCAATTCCACTCTCATTCCCAGCATCCACTTCTCTGATAAAACAGAAACTATGTTAAGATTCATAAAGAGGTGTTTCTAGAGAAACAAAAATAAAAATTAGAGAACTCACTCTCTAGAAGATGAAGGATTTGAGGAATGATCAAGAGCTTCATGTCTCAAGGTTCCAGACATTTCTTGAGAATCAGAACTATGAAGGTGTTTCTGGATATGCAAGTCCACTGGCTTGACTTCTTCATCTTCATCCAAATCCCATCCCATGGAAAGCCAACCACCTTGGTTTATAATTCTCTCCACAAGATCAAATCTTTCACAACGGATTAAATCCTTCTTACTCGGAAACATATTAGGTTTCTCTGAATCCTTCATAAACTCCAAAATCTCAGTTTCCAAGTCCTTACTCCCATCACTATCCCAACCCAAATTACGCTTATTACACATCCTCAAAACTCCACTACACCTGAAGCAACAACCTTTCTTACTCGGCTTCACCTCAAGAAACCCTAGAACAGCCACACAACCTTTTCTAGGAAAACGTATACAAGTTTTCGCGGAATAACTAGGATTAAAAGTATAGAAAGAAGAAAAAGACAAAAGGGTATCGGAATCAATCATTGAATTGCGAGAAACAAAAGATGAGTTGAGAGAGACCATCGTTGGAGCATTTCGTCGAACACTTTGTGTGCTATATCAAGCGGTCCTCATCAAGACGAAGAAGAGATGTCAAGCAACGAACAAAACCTCTGGGTAGACGTGAATTTGATTAGTCAATGTTGCAATTAGAAACAAAATCACTCAAGAGGAAGAAGAAACTAATGAGACCGCACAAAACCGTAAAGCTTTCCAATGCCAAAAATAAATATATAAAGGAGAATGCTTTATTCAGACGTTAATCGAATTCTTAAGATCATCATCATCATCAAGTTTAAGTTAACTTGCGTTTAGATTCTCATTGGTTTAAGTTTTATGCTTACGCTTATTTTCACTTTTTCACATTCCTATTTTTTTTGTTTCCCGTTCCACAATCCTAATTTTTCACTGGTATACCATTCAGTAAAATAAAAAGTTACTAGCTAGACTGAACTAACAATAAACTTCTATCTCAAAGCGATAATAGACCACCTATTCTAGTTATATCGATTATCAGCTTTATAAAATTATAAGTCTGATTTTTTTAAACACTTTTATTAATTAAGATTTAAGAACTATAGTCATCCAGACCACATGAGGAGCATCGCAAATTCGCTACTTCCGCTGTCTTTTGCTGCTGCAAGCTGTCTGAACAGTCTGCTCGTTACCATTGTGCACAAATTCTCAGGCAGGAAAGACCAGCCGGACTGGCTGAACAAGGACTTTTATAGAGGAAAATTAGACTACTTCTACTACATGGTTGCTGGTTTAAGTGCGGTTAACCTCGCGTATTTCTCGTACTGTGCCCAATGCTACCAGTACAAAGCCCGTTCAAATCGAAGATTTAGCAGGAAAAGACTTTTCAAGACAAAGAAACCAAACCGAAGACATGATCAATCACAGTTTAGTATCCACATTGCTATTAGTTCGTGCTTGTTTGGATTAACTTATTATACTAAAAGCTATATTTGATTATAGCTATCATGCAAAAAAAGATCATTACTTCACATGCCATTAAAAACCACCAGGTTCATAATAAAAATCGAGCAATTGTCATAACTTTCAAACACGAGATTAGGCTTATATAAGTTAAAGAAGAATCACATGGAAACGAAGAAGACGCACCCAAAAGCCAGAGGCTCAAAAGCTAGGATGCAGCAGTAACATTATTGTCTTGGTGGTTGTAAGCATGGCCATTTCCATTGCCACCACCACGTCCCCTTCCTCTGTTGTTGTAGTAGCTCCTTCTGTAACCATTTCCACCAGAATTATCATTATCATAAGATTCAAACCGCCCATTCCTGTGGCCACCACCACCTCCTCGACCTCCTCGTCCATTCTGGTAGCCACCAGGCCCACCACCACCTCTTCGAGCACCTCGATGACCTCTCTGGTTCTGGTACCCACGTGGTACATAGTCTCTCTTAGCATTCCTTGCTCCAACCTGAGTATAGGCTTCTTCTTCCTGTTGTTCATGAACCACCTCCACTTCTGTCAATGACTCAACCTTCACACGGAAAAAAACCCATCAGAATCCAGCCTCAAGCAATTCACTTAATGATGATTAGAGCTCGACATTTCATTGGATTACCTTTTGATGCTCATCTTGTTGAGATTGATCATTAACAATTGACTCTTGTTCGTTGCAGTTTGATGCATCTTCTTCCTGTAAACAGAGAACATCATGGGAAATTAATAAAAAGAACAAATTCAACTGCTGCATATCCTCTACATCACATAAAGAGACACAGATTCAAAATCCAATCTCCAATTCAAACACTAATCTTCATGAAAGTGAATACCTTTTGCTGATAATTGACAGCTGCAGCAGTCACTTCAACCGGAGCTTTCATCTCTGGTGTAGTAGTGAAGTAATCTGAAGCCATAATCTTATTCAACTTCTCCTTTAGCGAAGCATCTGAAACATTAATCTCAATAAGTAAACAATACAGAGAAACTAAAACACAAAAATCTAATATATTACTATACATGAAACATTGCAGTTTGATTCAATTGACTGTTCTGAGTTAGCGAGCCAAAGCTTGGCGTGCTCAATGCAATGCTCCAAAGCATTCTTGTGTGATAAGTTTGAATCCACAGGACGAGATATCATCAGGCTCGTAAGCTGAGAAATCGAATCCAAATCTCTATCATTGAGCAGATCCGCAGCATCATCAGTCACGTAATCGTAAGTCAAGCAACAACTTCTCTCGTGCGTCCTGGTCAACATCGTCGAAGTGAACTCGTTATGAGATTTCACGTCGAACAACGAACCAAAGTACAAGAATTTCACCAGATCATCCAATTTTGAATCGTCACCATCACGACTAGCTTCTTGTAGAGGAAAATCAGTGGTGACGTTTTGAGCAGTGGCGTTTTGAGCAGTGGTGGTTTGAGAGGAAGAGGACTGGTGATGCTGAGTAGCGAGAGTGATTTCTTCTGAAACGGCGGCGGAGAGAGGAGATCGGAGCTTTTCGAGTTCTTCAATAAGAACAACGACAGCTGGTTTCGAACGGAGTACTTCCTCTTGCTCCTTGTTTAGTGTTTTCCCCTGAGAAATTGACTCCTCCATCTGAGTAATTCGGTTGAATTTTTTACGGAGAGCACGGAGACGTTTGTTGATGACTCCCATGACTGGTCCTTCAGCAGCGTCGGATGAAGCAGTGGCGGCCATTGTGTCGATTTGTTTAGGGTATTGATAAAACAGGGTCGATGTGACCTTCTGAGAAAGATCACCACCGTTAAATAGAGGCAGCGGCGGCAGTGGCAGAGCTTAAGAAATGAGAGGGGATTGTTAGGGTTATCTTCGATATCGGGGATCAGTTGAAAGCGTCTGATTTGTGGTTTTGCGATGGTTTTTTTACTTAGATATATAGAATTAACTACATGTGCTGCATAAAACTCTTGTACTCGTTCGATGAGGAATGTATTACTATTTTATTGGGCTTTATAGACCCATTTATAATAGCCCATTGTTCCAAGTTCTGGCCAGTGAGATAGCAAAAAGTGCATATAGACACGTGTCAGTTTCTGGATGGAGTTTGACCCCAACCGTATACGGTATACCTCCTCTCCTCCATGTGAAAAGATCTAATTTTTTTTTTTCATCATTCTTCTTCCTTTCAATTGTGAAGCTTTCTGGGTAATGGTGAATAGGTAGATTTGAATCCAGATACGAAAGAGGAACATCGTCGTCCGTAATTTTTAAACGATGCCGGCGACGGGAGGCATAGACGGTCAGATCGATCAGCTAATGGGATGTAAGCAGCTAACAGAGGCAGAGGTAAAGACGTTGTGCGACCAAGCGAGAGCTATACTTGTGGAGGAATGGAATGTTCAACCGGTTAAATGTCCGGTCACAATCTGTGGAGATATTCATGGCCAATTTTACGATCTAATTGAGCTTTTCAGAATCGGTGGTTCTTCTCCTGATACTAATTATCTATTCATGGGTGATTATGTAGGTATGTAATAGGTCACTCTTTTTAATTACAATTTTTTTTGCTAATCTATTAATTGGGTTAATGTTAGATTTAGATTGGTAATATAAAGTTGAAAGCTTTAATGATAGTTTTTGATGGCTCCATTGGACAGATCGTGGATACTATTCTGTAGAGACAGTAACACTCTTGGTAGCTTTGAAAGTTCGTTATAGAGATAGAATCACAATCTTAAGAGGGAATCATGAAAGCCGTCAAATTACTCAAGTGTAAAGCTTTTTGTTTCTTCTATAGACACTCTGTTTCTGTTGTTTATTACATCTCTTACTCAAAGTCAAAAGCTTTGGCTTATTGTTTTTTCTATGTAGGTATGGGTTTTATGATGAATGCTTGAGGAAATATGGAAATGCTAATGTTTGGAAATCTTTCACTGACCTTTTTGATTATCTTCCACTTACAGCTCTTGTTGAGAGTCAGGTTCTTCATTAGTTTTCACCTTACCACACTTATCTCTCATTATGTATATAGTTTATTTGACTGGCTACTAATAAAACTAGTTCCTCCTCTTCTAGATCTTTTGTTTACATGGTGGACTTTCGCCTTCTTTAGACACGCTTGATAACATTCGATCATTAGATCGCATTCAAGAGGTGACTTCGTTTTTTGTCTTGTTAACCAAAATAGCAAATATATTTACTTGAGTGTCTCTTAGATATATAAATAATCATTATCTGGTTTTGATAGGTTCCACATGAAGGTCCAATGTGTGACCTCTTATGGTCTGATCCAGATGATCGTTGTGGTTGGGGTATATCTCCTCGTGGAGCTGGCTATACTTTTGGACAAGATATAGCTACTCAGTTTAACCATACCAATGGTTTAACGCTAATTTCGCGTGCTCATCAGCTTGTTATGGAAGGATATAACTGGTGTCAGGTAATGAACAAAGCAAATATATACTATAACCTCTTCTATGTTCTCACGATATGTTTATTTGAAAACTTCATCAGGAAAAAAACGTTGTGACTGTGTTTAGTGCTCCTAACTATTGTTATCGATGTGGAAACATGGCTGCGATTTTAGAAATTGGTGAGAACATGGAGCAAAACTTTCTTCAGTTTGATCCACCACCACGTCAAGTTGAACCAGAAACAACTCGCAAGACTCCTGATTATTTTTTGTAAATTTTTTTTCAATACAATTTTATTACCAAACCATCTATTTATGTTCCCTTCCTTGTGCTCAGACCTCAGAAGCCTATGATAGTAATTAATTTGTTTCCAATATAAAGTCTCTCTTTTCTTCCCTTCAACTTTTCTGCTTTCTGGATCATAGCAGCATACACTCTTGTGCTCAAAACTGTGTAGCCACAACAGTAATGTAAGATCATTGTGTGCATAGTTTAACTTATGAGCTTGTTGTGGACGGAAGAGATATATATTTACTAATACTGCAACACTTATAAAATTGGTATTTAAAAACAATATATGTATATAATGATATTTTATTTTATATTATTAAGTTTTGGAATTTAATTCACAATGACGGTTTCAATTGTTTTTTCCTTTGGCGTATGAGAAAGAAACTGTTACGCACCTGCGTGGTTGGCATTAACGAAAAAGAGAACATCCTTTCCATTTTTCAAACTAAAATTAGCACTGCGTGCCGTTCTGATTTATATTGGGAACTGCGTGACGTTTTCTGTTTGGAGAAGAGTTATGTTCGTTGTTTTGTGATATTACAGTTGACTTACTGTAGTATACCAAGTCTTAAAAGCTTTAAATATATAAACCGTACATGAATGCAACTAACATTTCTCCTGCATCCATTGACTTCTCAAACTTAATTTCCAAGAGAAAACACAATCGGAGATGAATACGTTGACGACCGGCGCTGTTTCCAATCCACGTTCGAGGCTCAAGTGGGACACATTCTTCAGTTACGAAAGCGAAACAAGCCACAACTTCACTGGACCTGTTTATGAAGCCTTCGTCAAGGAAGATGTCCGAGTATGGAACGATGATGTTGAAAGTGAGAATGATGATGATCTCCACCCAAGTCTTGTGGAAGCTATAGATGACTCGGTGGCTTCTGTCATCGTCTTATCTCCTAACTATGCTAACTCTCACCTGCGTCTCGAAGAATTAGCAATGATCTGCGATCTAAGATCGTCGTTGGAACGTCTGGTGTTTCCGGTTTTTTATGAGATCGAACCATGGGAAGTTAAGACACAGATTGGTCCTTATGAAAAGGCTTTTGAAGATTATTCGAAAAGGTTTAGCGAGGAGAAGATACAACGATGGAAGAGTGCTTTGAATCTTGTCGGAAATATCTCCGGTTTAATTTACAGGTATTGACTTTTATCTCATTTCTGATCTCTTTTTTTTTTGGTCGTCGCTCCAGTGCAATATTTATTAGTTATACATTTTTATTCAAGTAATAATATCAAATATAAATATATTTATAGCTTTAATCCTTATTAACTACGGATCTTGAGATCCGATTCATTTTAGGATAAAAGTATTCATCGTCCTCAAAATTATCTAGAGGAGACATGTGAATATATGTTGGATGTCCAAAATCTTTTTAATGTAGATCATATATATATATATTGTCCAAATTAAAATCATTATCTATATTTAGAGATTTTAAATAATTTTGGGTGTTCCAATATTCATATTGAATTATAAGTTTTTTGAGTATAGAAACTACATATTCATGTAGATATTTAAAGTTTTAGATTTAGCTGTGTTTGGTTCTCGGACGTTAATTAGTATCCGATTGGGTTCAGATAATATAGTATTAATATGATATTATCATATATATATATATATATATATATATATATATTGTACCCAAATTCAAAAAATTTAAATATGAAACTTATTAAATTAAAACAAATTTAAGCTTTTAAATTTAACTTTTACAAAATAAATAACTATAAATAAAGATTATATTATAAGACAAAAAATAAGCAATAATAGGTTAAACTTACAAAAAAAAAAACATTAATATTTCTCAGTTTATCTTCGTCTCCTCTTCCTTCTCTTTTACCATTTTCCACTGTTACAGTTAAACAATAACATAATCACAAAAATTGTTGACAAAAACATAATCACAAAATTTAGTTATACAAGGTTTAAATTTTATAATATATAGTAGAGTATAAAGTAAAATCTCAACATTTCTATGTTCTTATCAAACTTTCATTATCTATTCTAAAGAAATTAAAACACTAAATTTCTATTAATTATGATTCTAGTTTCTAGTTATTCCATACAAAAGGCTAAACTAATTATAATTATAATTACGTATAATATTATAAAATTTATTTGTAAAATTCAGTTGATTATAAGTAAAATTATATAATAAAAGTAAAAATTTAATCGTAAGAATTAAAGAAAATCAATTGACACACATCATAAAAAACTTGATATATAAAACAAGTACCCGAACATATAGTTAACCTACGATTCTGAAATAACCTAACCAAATCCGAAGTCATTTGGATTGGTATCGGATTGGATTTTTGAGTTAAACAAAAATATCACAAAATCGGAAAGCTTTCTATTTCAACTTCGTCTATTCAAGGGACCACGCAAATCCAGATTGTAGAGAGTTGACGGGAGATTGTAGATGGAGACTGGAGTTGTTGAGCTTGAGCATATGCTCAAATTCCAAGTAGTTCTCAATGACGATTTTGATGAACAAAAAAAAGCATATAATGACGACAAGTTACAGCAATGGAGGCGATCTATGACTATAATTTGAAATATCTCCGGCTAGGAGATCTCTAATTTTATGTATGTATTCTATGAAACTGAATTTTGTTTGAAGTAATTTATGTTTTGAATTTTGCAGAGAAAAGACTGATGTTGTTGAAGACAGAAAAAAAATAGATGAGATGATAACGCTAGTGGTGAAGAAGGTTGTAGCTGAAGTCAAGAATTTACCAGAGAAAGTGATTGACTACACTGTTGGGCTTGATTCACGTGTGAATGATTTGATGAAACTGATTGACTCTAAATCAACCTCCGGTGTTCAAATCCTTGGACTTTATGGTATGGGTGGCATTGGCAAGACAACCCTTGCAAAACGTTTCTATAACAAGATCATTGTAAACTTTGAGGATCATCGAGTTTTCATTGAAAATGTTAGGACAAAAGTTTCACCAGAGCAAGATGGCTTAGTTGATCTACAAAGAACTCTCATCCGTGAGCTTTTCCATTCAGGATCTCAAATATTTGATGACGTTAATGGTGGCCGAAACAAGATAAAACAAACTGTTCACAAGAAGAAGATTCTTATGGTTTTAGATGATGTTGATAACATAGACCAGTTTAATGCGCTGGTTGGTGAAACAGAATGGTATGATGAAGGAAGTCTTATAGTCATCACTACCAGAGATGAAGAGATTTTGAGCAGGCTCTCAGTGAACCTACGATATGAGGTCAAGTGCTTGAATAAGATCGATGCATTGAAGCTGTTTAGTTATTATTCACTGCGAAAAGAAAAACCAACAGATAGTCTTATGGAGCTGTCCAATAAGATTGTTGAGATAACTGGACTGTTGCCATTGGCTGTTAAAGTGTTTGGTTCTCATTTGTATGACAAGGATGAAGACGAATGGAAAGTTCAACTAGAGAAGCTGAAAACCCAACCAGACAAACTTCATGGTGTTCTTGCTCTGAGTTTTGAATCTTTAGGCGATGATGAAAAGAAAGTATTCCTGGATATCGCTTGTCTCTTTCTTGGAATGGAAATAACAAGAGAAGAAGTTGTCGACATAATGAACGGATGTGGGTATAATGCTGAGGCTGCTCTCAGTATGCTCAAGCAGAAATCTCTCCTTAAGATCATCGAAAATGATACTTTTTGGATGCATGATCAGATCAGAGACATGGGTAGAAAGATGGTCCTTAAAGAAAGCAGTGAGGATCCTGGAATGCGAAGTAGACTCTGGGATCGTCGTGAAATAATGAACGTGTTGACCTCTATGAAGGTATTTATATCTGCATCTATAGTTATATATCATTTGTGTGTGACTTACATTCTCATGACCGTTTTTTCCATAATGCGATTACAGGGGACACCATCCATCCGAGGTGTCGTGTTTGACTTCAAAAAGAAGTTTACGATGGACCAAACTGCAGTTGAACATATATTAAGGAATGTACACAACAAACCGAGCAGCAAATCTATTTTTAGTGACATAAAGAATATATTTGTAAGACCTCCAGCAGAGGAAAAGCTAAAATTTTCTGAAATCACCATTCCCATAGAGCCTTTTGTACCAATGGAGAAACTGAGACTTCTTCAGATTAATAACGTGGAACTGGAAGGAGATATCAAACTCCTCCCATCTGAACTCAAATGGATACAGTGGAAAGGCTGCCCTTTAGAAATTATTCCACGAGATTTTCTTGCTAGAGAACTTGCTGTTCTTGATCTTTCAGAGAGTGGAATAAGACAAATCCAGAGTTCCAGAAAGGTAAGCTTTCTTATTTCCCATAGCATGGGTAAGTATATAGTGGCAAGTTAAAGTCTCACTGCTAAAGCATTTCTCTGTTTCTTTCAGGCGGATGAGAATTTGAGGGTTGTAAATTTGCGTGGTTGCCACAGCTTAGAAGCCGTTCCTGATTTGTCAAACCATAAATCCCTTGAGAAGCTTGTTTTCGAGCAATGCAATCTCCTGGCGAAGGTTCCCAGATCACTTGGTAATATGCATAAATTGCTTCACCTGGACCTCAGAAGATGTTCAAATCTTTCTGAATTTCTTGTGGATGTTTCTGGACTAAAGCTTCTTGAAAATCTTTACCTCTCTGGCTGTTCAAAGTTGAGTGTGTTACCAGAAAACATTGGTGACATGCTATGTTTGAAAAAGCTTCTTCTTGATGGAACTGCAATAAGTAAGTTACCGGAATCTATCATCCGCCTCAAAAAGCTTGAAAAGCTTAGTCTAAAGGATTGCAGGTCTATTCAAAAGCTACCTTCGCGCCTAGGAGAATTAACATCACTGGAAGAGCTACATCTTGATAATACTGCACTACAAAATCTTCCAGATTCTATTGGAAAACTACAGAATCTCCAGAAGCTGTATCTGATACGTTGCATGTCCCTTTCTAAGATACCTGATACTATCAATGAGCTTAAATCATTGAAGAAATTATTTCTCTATGGAAGCGCGGTGAAGGAGCTACCTCTAAAGCCTGGGTCACTGCTATGTTTGACTGATTTTTCAGCTGGAAATTGTAAATATTTGAAACAGATACCAAGTTCGATTGGTGGATTAAATTCTCTTCTTCAACTTGAGTTAGATAATTCCCCAATTGAAATTCTACCAAAAGAGATTGGTGGCTTGCACTTCATTCACAAGCTTGATTTGAGGAACTGCAAATCTCTGAAGGTTCTGCCTAAATCAATAGGAGATATGGACACACTCGATAGCTTATACCTTGAAGGCTCTAACATTGAGGAGCTTCCGGAAGAGTTTGGCAAGCTGGAAAAACTAGTCGTACTCCGAATGAACAACTGTAAAATGCTCGAGAGGCTTCCAGAATCTTTTGGAGACTTGAAATCTCTTCACCATCTGTACATGCAGGAAACTTCAGTAGTAGAGCTGCCAAAAAGCTTTGGAAAACTCTCAAATTTAATGGTATTGAAAATGTTGAAGAAGCCTCTTTTTAGAAGCTCTGTGAGTGATGCTCAAGACACTAGCAAAGAACCTCGTTTTGCAGAACTACCAAACTCTTTCTCAAACCTCTCGTCGCTTGAGGAAATGGATGCTCGCAGTTGGGGAATATCCGGTAAAATCCCTGATGATTTTGAGAAACTTTCATCTCTGACGATACTGAATCTGGGGAATAATTATTTTCACAGTCTTCCGGCTAGCCTCAAGGGGTTAACAAGTCTTAAAGAACTTTCATTGTATGACTGCCAAGAGCTCAAGTGTCTTCCCCCTCTTCCGTGTAAGCTGGAGAAGCTAAACATGGCAAACTGCTTTTCATTAGAGAGTGTATCCGACTTTTCAGAGCTAACGATCTTGCATGAACTCAATCTCACAAACTGTGGGAATGTGTATGATGTTCCAGGACTAGAGCACTTGAAGGCTCTCAAACGATTATACATGAGCGGTTGTAACTCCACCTTCGCCCTTGAGGTCAAGAAAAGACTTTCCAAGGTGATTCCAAAGTCTCCATAGAATCTTAATTCTTTTGAAAACTTGCTAACAACTCTTTTGAATTCTCATTGCAGGCTTCTTTGAAAATGCTGCAAAATCTAAGCTTACCTGGAAACAAATTCCCTGACTGGTTCTCACAAGGACCTATTACGTTTTCTGCTCAACCAAACAGAGAGCTCAAAGGTGTAATCCTTGCTGTTGTCGTGGCTCGTGACATTGAAACTGGGAATGACTACACGGAGCCTGATGTGTTGGACATTCAAGCAAAAATTCTTAATCTTGATCGACCCTTATTCACCCACACATTACTCCTCTCTGGGGTGCCTAGAACAAGTGATGATCAACTCCATATCTGCCGATACTCAACTGTGCACCCAATGGTTACGTTTCTGAAAGATGGGTACACCGTACAAGTGTTCAAACGAGAACCACCATACCTAAAAGGACTTGAGCTAAAGATGCAAGGGATTCATCTAGTTTACGAAGGGGATGATGATTTCTCAGACGACGAAGATACCTTAACCGAGAAATATTTTACTGTTTCTCAGAAGCTTTCCAATTTTTTCCGCCCTTCCGAAGAAGGTGAAGCCAGCTCAAAAGGTGATTCTACTCATTCATGATCTGCTTACCCTAGAAAAGTTCACAAAAACAATCTTTTCAATACAAATTGTTTGCTGATCACATAGAGACATGGTAACGTAGCATGTGTGCTTGTTTATTTGCCTTCTAGGATGCTTAGTTGTTTCTTTACCTTTGCTTCTGTAAAAACAACAAAAAAAAAACAAAAAAAAACAAAAAGAGGAAACTCTTGTTTCCCACAATTCTGCTCAGTTTTAAAAACTCAATGGATTTGGTTGACAAATCCAAAGAATCCAAAACATTAGCTCTGCAACATCCATAATCTCGCTTTGATGGTTTCCCAATAGTATAAGACTTATAAGACTAAGCTATATATCAACTCATGTGTCTTCTTATCTATTTCTTAGTCTCCAAGATGCTTATAATGAATTTACTAATGTTATAGATGTTTCCTTGTAGTAGATAAGAATTCATTAGATGATAGAATTATTCAAAAGATGAGAAGTTGGGTTCGAAGTTCATGTGTCTATACTCTATACCGAGGCGAGACGAAGACATCTCTGCAGCTACCTCCTCCAATATAACGTCTCTTTTTAACTCCCTTGCCTTATTATAAGACCAAAACCCCACATGCCACGCTTTGACCCTTTTGACCATCAACAAACTATAATTTGACACTACGTGTCGTTCTGATTGACTGTAGACAGCAATGTGTGGCGTTTTCTCTCGTTAGAGAAATGCCAGGAGTTTGTTTTCTTACAGTTGACCAGAGAGAAAAATAAAGGAACGAAAGAAACAAAAATATCACAAAATCGAAAAGCTTTATAGTCATCGTCGTCTAAGTCAACTACAGAAGCTTAGAGAGTTGACTTTAGAAGAACGGAGATTGAAGATGGAGACTGGAGTTGTTCAGCATAGGCTCAAATACCAAGTATTTCTCAGTTTCAGAGGCGCAGACATACGAGAAAACTTCTGTGAGCGTCTCTACGATGCGCTCGAGAGAAATCAAAATGTTCGAGTCTTCCGAGACAACGAAGGTATGGAACGAGGAGATAAGATCGGTCCAAGTCTTGACTTAGCCATTGAAAACTCAGCGGCCTCCTTAATCGTCATATCCGAGAACTACGCTAACTCTCCCTGGTGCCTAAACGAATTAGTTATGCTCTGCGATCTCAGATCATCTCTCAAACGTCCTATGATTCCTATCTTTTATGGAGTTGATCCCTCACACGTCCGCAAACAAAGCGATCATTTCGCCAAGGATTTTGAAAAACACAAGGAAACATATGACGATGATAAGATACAACAATGGAAGCGAGCTATGACTATAGTTGGAAATATCTCCGGCTTTGTTTGCACGTATAAAATATCTCATCTTGAATTTTATGTATGTATTTAAATGAATTTTAAATAATTTATGTTTTGTATTCTGCAGAAAAGAAACTGTTGAGGGAGATAACAACAAAGATGTTGTTGTTGAAGATAGAGAGAAAGTAGATGAGATGATAAGGCTGGTGGTGAAGAAGGTTTTAGCTGAAGTCAAGAATTCACCAGAGAAAGTGTTTGACTGCACTGTTGGACTTGATTCACGTGTGGAGGATTTAATGAATCTGATTGACTCTCAATCAAGCTCCGGTGTTCAAATCCTTGGACTTTACGGTATGAGTGGCATTGGCAAGACAACCCTTGCAAAATGCTTCTATAACAAGGTCAGTGTAAACTTCAAGGATCATCGAAATCGAGTTTTCATCGAAGATATTAGGACAAAGGAGCAAGATGGCTTACTTGATCTACAAAGAACTCTCATCAGTGAGCTTTTCGGTTCAGGATCTCAATTAGAAGATGTTAATGGTGGCCGAAACAAAATAAAACAAAGTGTTGACAAGAAGAAGATTCTTGCGGTATTTGATGATGTTGATAACATAGACCAGTTTAATGCGCTAGTTGGTGAAACAGAATGGTATGATGAAGGAAGTCTTATAGTCATCACTACCAGAGATGAAGAGATTCTGAGCAGGCTCTCAGTGAACCTACGATATGAGGTCAAGTGCTTGAATAAGATCGATGCATTGAAGCTGTTTAGTTATTACTCAATGCGAAAAGAAAAACCAACAGATAGTCTTATGGAGCTGTCCAATAAGATTGTTGAGATAACTGGACTGTTGCCATTGGCTGTCAAAGTGTTTGGTTCTCATTTGTATGACAAGGATGAAGACGAATGGAAAGTTCAACTAGAGAAGCTGGAAACCAAACCAGACATACTTCATGGTGTTCTAGCTATGAGTTTTGAATCTTTAGACGATGAAGAAAAGAAAGTATTCCTTGATATTGCGTGTCTCTTTCTCAGAACGAAGATAACAAAAGAAGAAGTTGTCGACATAATGAACGGATGTGGGTATAAGGCTGAGGCTGCTCTCAGTATGCTCAGACAGAAATCTCTCCTTAAGATCATGAAAGATGATACTTTGTGGATGCATGATCAGATCAGAGACATGGGTAGGAAGATAGTCTTTGAAGAAAACAGTGAGGATCCTGGAATGCGAAGTAGACTCTGGGATCGTCGTGAAATATTGAACGTGTTGAACTCTATGAAGGTATTTATATCTGCATCTCCAGTTATATATAATTTGTGTGCGACTTACATTCTCATGACCATTTTTTCCGTAATGTGATTACAGGGGACAACATCCATCCGAGGAGTCGTGTTTGACTTCAAAAAGAAGTCTACGAAGGACCAGACTGCAGTTGAACTTGTATCGAGGAATCTACACAACAAACCGAGCAGCAAATCTATGTTTAGTTACCTAAATATATTTGTAAAATCTCCAGCATTGGAAAAGCCAAAAAGTTCTGAAATCACCATTCTCACAGAGCATTTGGTACCAATGAAGAAGTTGAGACTTCTTCAGATTAATAACGTGGAACTGGAAGGAGCTCTCAAACTCCTCCCATCTGAGCTCAAGTGGATACAGTGGAAAGGTTGTCCTTTAGAAATTCTTCCACAAGAGTTTCTTTCTAGAGAACTTGCTGTTCTTGATCTTTCAGAGAGTGGAATAAGACAAATCCAGAGTTCCGAGAAGGTAAGCTTTCTTATTTTCTATAGCATGGGGAAGTATACAGTATCAAATTAAAGTATCACTGCTAAAACATTTCTCTATTTCTTTCAGGAGGATAATCATTTGAGGGTTGTAAATTTGCGTGGTTGCCACAGCTTAGAAGCCATTCCTGATTTGTCAAACCATAAATCCCTTGAGAAGCTTGTTTTCGAGCTATGCGATCTCCTGGTGAACGTTCCCAGATCAGTTGGTAATATGCATAAGTTGCTTCACCTGGACCTCAGAAGATGTTCAAATCTTACTGAACTTCAAGATGTTTCTGGACTGAAGTGTCTTGAATATCTTTACCTCTCTGGCTGTTCAAATCTGAGTGTGTTACCAGAAAACATTAGTGCCATGAAATGTTTGAAAGAGCTTCTTCTTGATGGAACTGCGATAAATAGCTTACCGGAAACTATTTTTGGCCTCAGAAAGCTTAAAAAGCTTAGTCTAAAAGATTGCAGATCTATTCAAAAGCTACCTTCGTGTATAGGAACATTAACATCATTGGAAGAGCTATATCTTGATAATACTGCATTGAAAAATCTTCCAAAATCTATTGGAAAACTACAGAATCTCCAGAAGCTGCATCTGATGCATTGCACGTCCCTGTCTAAGTTACCTAACACTATCAATGACCTCAAATCATTGAAGGAATTATTTCTCAATGGAAGCGCAGTGGAGGAGCTACCTCTAAACCATGGGTCACTGCTATGTTTGACTGCTTTTTCAGCTGGAAATTGCAAATGTTTGAAACAGGTACCGAGTTCTATTGGTGGATTAAATTCTCTTCTCCAACTTAAGTTGGATAATACTCCAATTAAAACTCTACCTGAAGAGACTAGTCATTTGCGCTTTATTCGCAAACTTAAGTTGATGAACTGTGAGTCTCTGATATGTCTGCCTAACTCAATAGGAGATATGGACACTCTAGTCTTACTCCAAATAAGCAACTGTAAAGAGCTTAAGAGGCTTCCTGATTCATTTGGAAACTTGAAATCTCTTCACCAACTGTATATGAAGGAAACTTCGGTCATAGAGTTGCCAGAGAGTTTTGGGAACCTCTCAAACTTAGTGGTACTGAAAATGTTGAAGAAGCCTCTTCATAGAAGAAGTTCTGAGACTGATGTTCCAGGTACAAGCGAAGAACGTCTTTTTGTAGAAGTACCAAACTCTTTCTCAAATCTCTTATCGCTTGAGGAACTTGATGCTAGTGGTTGGAGAATATGTGGTAAAATACCAGATGTTCTTGAAAAGCTTTCGTCTATGAAGATACTGAACCTGGGGAATAATTATTTTCACAGTCTTCCGTCTAGCCTCGTGGGGTTATTAGATCTCAAAGAACTTTCATTGTATGATTGCCGCGAGCTCAAGTGTCTCCCACCTCTTCCGTGGAAACTAGAGAAGCTAAACCTGGCAAACTGCTTTTCATTGGAGAGTATATCTGACCTTTCCAACCTGAAAATCTTGTATGAGCTCAATCTCACAAACTGTGGGAAAGTGGATGATGTTCCAGGCCTAGAGAAATTGACAGCTCTGAAACGATTATACACGAGCGGCTGTAACTCCATCTGCTCCCGTGCAGTACAGAAAAGACTTTCAAAGGTGATTCCAGAGAATCTTAAGTAGCTTAATCTCAGGGTGTTTTAACAATTGCTTACAACTCTTTTGAACTCTTACTGCAGGCTTCTTTGAAAGTGCTGCAAAATCTTAGTTTGCCTGGAAACAGAATCTCGGACTGGTTCGAAGAAGGTGAAGCCAGCTCAGGAGTTGCTTCTACTGATACATGATCTGCTTACCCCAGGAAAAGGTAAGAAAACTTTACAAAAACAATCGTTTCAATACAAACATTTTGTTGATCAAATAGAGACATGGGGACGTAACTTGTATGCTTGTTTATATGCCTTCTAGGATGCTTTGTTGTTTTTTTTTACCCTGTGCTTCTGTTAAGAAACAACAAAAAAGAAAATCAACAGTCAGAAAAGGTTCTTCAATGATTCAACTCCAAGACCTAGAGCCATTTGGAACCTAAGGCATTAAACTAAACGTCAAGAGTAAGAACTCGTTAACTTTGTACATACAAATACAATTATGAAAGAAGACATAAATCTTCTCATTACATCAGGTGAAGTTACATTCCAAAGAGCACACTGATGACTCAAACGAATGTACACAACTATAAGGCAGGACAGGACGATGAAATACAAACATGGCTTTTGATGCTACTTTCAGTTTCTGGTAAGATACTCTCAAGTTTCATATTTGTTGAATATAAGTGGGATTTCATCATAATGCTCAGAAACACCATGTTTATCCGCCATGTTCTTTCATACACTTTAATCATCGTTGGTCTTTCCTTAGGCCTGGACACGACACAGTTACACCGTAAGTTACTTACACAATCTTTTCGACTAACAGAGAGCCACTAAACCTCTTTTCGACTGCGAATGAAAGGGAAAAGTGTAACGACGCAATAGAGGAGTTGAACACATCACCAAGCAAGCCAAGAGAAAGAAGGAACCAACCCGCTGACAATGCCGAGAAGACCTTAGACCTATCACCAATAATGAAAAAGGTGGCTACATAGAGGGTCAAAGAAGAAAGAGACTTTTGAAGACGATGAAAAGCTAGCCAAGTAAAAGACCAAAACCAAACATAATAATTAATAATTATTAGAATACTTTTTAGTTTTTAGCGAATAAGATGATTTATTTTAAAATAATAATTATTGTTTTCAATTTAATTTCATTTTTTATATGTTTTATAGAAATGAGTCAATTACCATAAAAAGGGCAGCTTATTGACATTTTCATACAACGATTCAAGTTTTGATTGCAAATTTGCAAAATCGGAGGCCACCGGAGATGACGGCACTATCACGACTTTCTACACGATCCAACAGTTTCCTTAAGCCGGTGACCACCGCTTTACCCTTCTCAATTCGCCGTCATGTTTCAACAGACACATCACCGATCACAATCGAAACCGCCGTCCCTTTCACGTCGCATCTATGTGAATCGCCGTCACGCTCCGTGGAGACTTCATCAGAAGAGATTCTTTCGTTTTTCCGTGACATGGCTCGTATGAGGAGGATGGAGATCGCAGCAGATTCACTCTACAAGGCAAAGCTGATNTCATCAGAGGAAATCCTTACATTTTTCCGTGACATGGCTCGAATGAGGAGAATGGAGATCGCAGCAGATTCACTCTACAAGGCGAAACTAATCCGTGGATTTTGCCATTTATACGATGGTCAAGAAGCTTTAGCGGTAGGGATGGAAGCAGCGATTACAAAGAAAGATGCGATTATCACATCGTATAGAGATCACTGTACATTCATAGGTCGTGGTGGAACACTTGTTGATGCTTTCTCTGAGCTTATGGGAAGAAAAAATGGTTGCTCTCATGGTAAAGGAGGATCTATGCATTTCTATAAGAAAGATGCTTCTTTTTATGGTGGTCATGGGATTGTTGGAGCTCAGATTCCATTAGGATGTGGTTTAGCTTTTGCTCAGAAATATAATAAAGATGAAGCTGTTACTTTTGCTTTGTATGGTGATGGTGCTGCTAATCAAGGACAGTTGTTTGAGGCTTTGAATATTGCTGCTTTGTGGGATTTGCCTGCTATTCTTGTTTGTGAGAATAACCATTGTGAGTTTTTGGTTCTTACTTGTGCGTGTGTTTTTTTCTGTGTCTTGAGTTAGTTTTGTATTGATTTGGATGGTTTCTTGTTTAGATGGAATGGGAACGGCTACGTGGAGGTCAGCTAAGTCTCCAGCGTATTTCAAGCGTGGAGATTATGTTCCTGGTTTGAAGGTGAGACTGAATTGTTTAATGTCATGTTCTTGAGTGTTGCAATGGTTTTCATATCGAGTGAAGTTTATTGTTGTCTCATTGATTTGTTGGCGTGTAGCTATTGTGTGCTTTTGGGTAATATAGGGTTGCGTAGACCGCTGGTTGAATATGGGACAGTTAGGAAATGAGATATAGACGCAGGTTGATTGAAAACAAACCTTTACCATTTACTTCATGAGAACTACCAACTGCATTATCTTCTTCAATGATCTGTTGTTTGATAAAAGCTGTTTCAATGTCTTAATTCAACTGAATGTTATGTTCTTCTTTTTTCTGATTGGTGAGAGTGTGACCTTTAAGCTAACTACTAGTGATCATCTTATGCATTCTGTACAAGGTGGATGGTATGGATGCACTAGCTGTGAAACAAGCTTGCAAGTTTGCCAAGGAGCATGCACTCAAGAATGGACCTTTTGTAAGTTTGCAAAATGCTTTATCAGTCAACAAGTATTACTGTATTAGCTTTTATGAAATCTTCTTTCCTTTGTTCTGCAGCCTTAGCTACTCCTATAGTTTCTTCAAAATTGAACCTAATAAATATGAGTCTCTGAGAATGTTACTTAAATTAAGAAGTCATAAAATCATTTTATGTGGTGCTTCTGATGTTCTGCAGCCTTAGCTACTCCTATAGTTTCCGTTATTGCATTCTTGTTACCAACACATCTAGGACAACCGTTTTGGATCTAGTGAATCTAATCACATAGCTTTGCATATATTGGATTCTTTTAAGCCATTCTCTACCAAGTGACATGACCATCATACCATTGCCATTATTTTGTGCAGATCCTTGAGATGGACACCTACAGATACCATGGTCACTCTATGTCTGACCCAGGAAGCACATACCGTACACGTGATGAAGTCTCCGGCGTGAGACAGGTTAGTACTTTGTTCATTCGTAAGAACACTACTCAAAACGTTAGAAATTTGTAACTCTTTTTTAACCTGTAGAAATTTTCATCCGTGGTTACCTTTAGGTGCGTGATCCAATTGAAAGGGTTCGAAAGTTACTCTTATCTCATGACATAGCTACAGAAAAAGAGCTTAAGGTACTCTTTTCTCTAGATAAATAAGCTTGAAAAATGATCCATACAAATACACAATTATGATAGGCTTATATAAAAGCAAATGACAATTTGCTATTGACTCTTTAAGGACATGGAGAAAGAGATAAGGAAAGAAGTAGATGACGCCGTAGCTCAAGCCAAGGTAATAATAATAATCATATATAACTGTTTTGTAGCTTATCTTTACTAATTCCATCTTGTTGAACTTGTATCAGGAGAGCCCTGTACCAGATGCATCCGAGCTATTCACAAACATGTATGTAAAAGACTGCGGAGTTGAGGTATACTTTCATATCCTTTAAACACAACATTTGTTTTTCATAAAGATTGTAGTTCTTTGCATATGAATCTATAGATTTTACTCATTATATCCATTGTGATTTGCAGTCTTTTGGAGCAGATCGAAAAGAACTCAAAGTAACACTTGCATAAATCTTGATTCCAAAGGAGATGATGATTCAATAAAAATTGCAAAGGCAAGGCTTTACAAATCTTTTTGATTGATCCAAATAAAGTGTAAAGCTATTGTTTCAGTTTGCCAACTTTTGTTTTTATTTCCCACACTTCAAACATTGCTATTGACACCAAGGAAGAAGCTTCAGACATCATTCTCTGTGAGAAAAGATGGAGAAATAAAAAGAGAGCAGATTAAGAAAAAGATCATCAGATTCTTTGTCTGGAATGAATAATGTCGACATTTGAGTAACAAATTTATCAAGAACCCTTGTTTAATTCGTTATATTACATTGACACATTTTATAAAGCAAATTAAAATTATAAAAAAAGCCAAAACCCTAACTTGTCTGTAGGTACAAATAGATTTTAGAGAGTTATAATTAGGCCTGGGCATTCGGATTCGGATTTGGTTCGGATTTTTCGGTTTTCGGATATCCGAAATAAAACATATCAAAATCCGAACAGAATCCGATTTAATTCGGTTCGGTTTAAGTTCGGATTTTTCGGATTCGGATTCGGTTTTGTAAAAAAAAAAATTATCCGAAATCAAAACCGNCCCACCCCTAGTTATAATCATACTTTGCGTACTCACGCTAATACTTATCTTCACGTTGTTCAGCTTTCAAAGTAATGAATAGTTATAATCATATAGCCAAGCAAGTCTATTATTTACAACCATACAAATCTAAGGCTCTCTTCTCTAACAATATGACCAATCATCAAGATGGTTTTTGCAAACTCACATATCAGAATCTGATCCACCAGAATGAGTTCTAGTTCTATCCGACATGAAATTCGGAGGCAAAACCGGAAACTTAACAGCATTCCTCTGTTGTGGACTTCCCATTGTTGTCGTCGTCGTCCTTCTCTGCAATTTCCTTGCAATCTCTTCACATACTTTATCAACCATACTAAGAAAATCCCTAACAATAACAAACAGATGAAGTGGATTTTTTCCTTTTATAGCTCCTGCTTGATAATACTCTGTTGTTCTCTTCACAAGCTCCATCACTTTCTTCTCTTTTTCACTTGCTAACTTCACTTCTTCCTCAACCGAATCAAGAAACTCATTCATCTTCTTCATAAACCTTTCTCCTTTGTTATCTCCTTCGCTCTGCGTTAACACACGCCTAGCTTCTTTCGCTCTGAATGTAAGAGCCAAGGATGTTGCGGAAACTGTATCGTAGTCTATAGCTGCAGCTTTCTTTACATTAGTGAACTCAGCACTTAACCCTCCAACCACAGGTAAACCAAGTCTTAAATACTCTTTCTCTTGTTCTTCTTTCGATATCACCTCGGTTATCGAACTGCTACTGCTTCGGTTAAAGCTTCCGCTCCTTCGGTTAATCACACATCGTTTACCTTCAGATCTAACCACTTCTTCCACCACAAAGTTAAGTAATGTCGTCTTCCCATCAACACTCTTCACATCAGAGAGTTTCAAAAGAGCAGTAAGATTAAAAGCTTGAGCATCTCCTCTAGCTGTTCCTGCATTCATTCTGTTTCCAGATTTCAATATAGCTTCAAGAAGCTTAACGAACAAGCCACGTGATCTAAGCTCTGTACAAGCTAAGTCCAACGTCTGGAGAGATTTGTTATGGTTTGAGATCTCTGGATGGTAATGAGCTCTAAAGAGTAACGCATTAAGACGAGTGAACGCAGAAGGCACAGCCTTTAGAAGATGAAAGAGAAACGATTCAGCATTTGCTAGCATTTTTGTGTCGCCGTCGAATTGGAGAATCGTTGATTGTTCTTCTTTCGTTGGAGCTATTCCGACGAGTCTCTCGAGTGTGTCTGGATGAAACTCATGACCTTCCATTAACGATTCCACAAGCTCTTCATGAGTCATTCCTAGAGATTTGAGCACAATTGCTGTGTTCTGAGATTTTCTGGGATCGAGTATGAAAATCTGAGCCGGTGAGGTTGAGCTAGGTTTTTTATCGCCGCCGTGATCTGGAGACTTCTTTCCAACCGCCACGTAGCCGAAGAGTGCCTCCATTAGATCGCCATCGAATCTGAAGAAGAAGAAACCAAAACTTGCAAAGTTAAGATTTTTTCTCGAAGAAATCAAAATGAGTGATTTAAGTACCTGAAAGAGCCACGATCGATTTTGTCCCAAACCATGGAATGATCAGAATCAGGATTGACTTTATCCCAATGTAAAGGCTTGAGCTTCACCTGACCATTTCCTCCACTTGAACCTTCTCCTGCAGATGATGATCCTCTAGGAGGTGGTGGTGGTTTTGAAACTGATGGTGCCAAAGCCGCCGACT
>KE157931.1:49148-66679 GCA_000411055.1 Leavenworthia alabamica
GAAAGATTCGCTTTTGACATGAACAGAAGGAGTAGTGTTGGTGGCATTTTGGTAATTATCGTTGTGAATTACACTGTGAGAAGTCGATGATCTTCCTCGGAGAAGAGGAATCTCCGTCACCGGTTCCGATTTCTTCTTATTCTTTGAATAAATCACATTCTTCTCTTCACCTCCGTGCACGATCTCTTTTCTAAAGCTTCCACTTTTATTGCGTCTCTGACTCTGTGACTTCCTCCAATACAACACATCAACACCATTTTCGTCAAGGATCAAACCCTTTACGTTTCCGCCAAATAGAGTAAACCCCTCACGAGCTAAAGCTTCTTCTGGTAATGGTGAAACCGGCGGAGGAAGGGTGTTTACAACTCCGACTCTGTCCCTACGCTGTCGTCTTCGTCGCCATTTTTGAACGAAGAAGAAGAACACGGCTGCTACTAGTAAAGTACTTGCCGCAGTTATGAGCACAGCTCTTATGATAGTTCCTCGGTCAGAAGAAGAGGAAGATGATGGGTTTTGCGGCGGTGGAATAACCGGAGACGGAATCGGAGCAGAGAGGGTGTCAGTTGGGAAAAATGTTTCAATGTTTCGAGGAGAATCGGATTGAGAAAAGGAATAATTAGGGAAGAGTAGGATTATTAAAGAGAATAAAATTAGGGTTAGATGATGAAGAAACGGTGGCCGCCATGGCTGCTTCGACATTGCAACCATGTAAAATTAACTCATTTGCAGAGAATTGAGAATCAATTTAAAAAGTAACGTCTTTTTGTTTGTTCGTCAAACGTGTTTTTGTTTCTTTGTTTCTTTGTTTCAAATTTCGTTTTTTTTTTCGTATCAGTTAGAATTTGTTATTTCCTTTTGTATGGGTTTTGAGTTTCCTTTAAGACTTATGAGGTTTTTGGTATTTTGGGTTGTTGGCTTAACGCCATCTTCTAAATTGACCGAAGTACCCTTCACGGTTGAATAGATGAGATATGTAGCAGTTAAGGATGTTCTAGTCATTGCACACGATTTTCAAAATCTTCGTTTTGTTGTGCGGTCAACGAAGTTTTGGGTGGTGGGGGTTGACCTTAACTTTGACTTGGTCTGAAAGACTAACTGATCCTTCTTTTTCAAAATAAGTTGACTTTATATAGACTGAGGAAAAAGTATGTATACTAGTTTTATTTTTTAATGTATTATTTTGTCAAAACCAACCGCTTGTGCAATAGTATTTAAGTATGATAGTGGATGACCAAATTGGTAGCAAATTTTGAAAATAGTATCACAAACGTATGAAACAAAAGATGTAAAGGAGTTTTGTGTAACAAAAGGTATTATTTATTAGGGAATTTTGTGATTTTATAAGCTGAAATGAAATCACAATATTACAAAGAATTAGGTAGTGTTCACCTAATGGCCCGTCGTTAACTTTGTGCGTAACGCGGAATCACCTCGGTTACACAAGTCTTAATGTCTTATATTATAACCGAAATTGAAAACAGACCCGATTTTTTATTAATTTGTCAACCGGTCAACTCCACGATTTTTCTAATTAAACCGTTTTCCACGTTAAAGCTGATGTGTATGCTTCTTCTTAGTCAAACTTGTAGACTTTTTGTTCCTTTGGTTTCGAACAAGTTTTTAAAATCTCTCTTTTTTTATCAAATGCCTCGATGTAATGATTTTCTTTTGGAAGTTGGAATTCTGGTTATAGGCTTTGTAAACTTCTCAATCGATATGTATCCTAACTCTGTTTTGTTTAGACGGGCTTCGAACTTTTGGCCCAAAATTATATGCATGTATGATGTCATGTGACATCATACTACTGACGGAAACTTACATGTTGGACCCACTATGGAAATAATTAGATAGCCATATAAACAAGTCATGTGGACATTTAACGTTGATTTTTTTTAAGACCAATACCAAATACCTCATGAAAATTAGGAAACAAAATACTAATTCAAACTTTCAAGTTTCAACCAATTTAGTTGATTACGCCGCCTTCAATTATTTTATTAACATGTTTTATATTCGAACTAATTTAACCGGTCATCTACTCTCGGTCAATCGCAATTTCTAGTCACCCTTTGACAAAACCGGAGTCTAATCTATACACCAATTATTTTAGTTATTTACATTACATAAACGACATCGCAGAAGCTTCTTTAGTCATTTTCCTTGCGAGGTCTTTTAACTTGTCGAAGACGGCGGAAGTTTCCATTTGAATAATTCATCTTTTTCAACAAATACAATTCGTCAAACTTAAACGATGGCTAATTTCTCCATCGCTAACCTTATCTTCTTAAATTACAAGCAAGCTTTGACGATTCTATTTGTTTTAGCTCGCTCTCTCTTATTCTCTCGTAAATCCCAATATTACTTCTTCATTTATTTATTTTTTTCATAAAGATTTGTATACTTTTTTTATTTCTTGTGGCTATAATCCGAAACCGATGACTATGTTGAGGTTTTGGGTTTTCGGAGTTTTCTTGTTGTACATCGTTCCTTCTCCAATCTCCGCTGGTTTTTATCCCAACTTTACGGCCATTCCGCCGGAGCTCATTCGTAACGCCACTAACCAATGGAACTCATTCTTGAATTTCACCGGATGTCAAGCCGGAGAGAAATACGATGGTCTCTACAAGCTTAAACAATATTTTCAACGTTTTGGCTACATTTCCGAAACTTACTCCGGAAACTTCACTGACGACTTCGACGATATACTCAAGAATGCCGTGGAGATGTACCAGAGGAATTTCCGGCTAAACGTCACCGGACAACTCGATGAGCTCACTCTAAAACACGTTGTGATACCACGTTGCGGCAACCCTGACGTAGTAAACGGCACCTCAACTATGCATAGAGGTAGAAGGACTTACGAGGTCTCTTTTTCCGGACGGGGATCACGTTTCCACGCCGTCAAACGCTACAGTTTATTCCCCGGAGAGCCACGGTGGCCTAGAAATCGCCGCGATCTAACCTATGCGTTTGAGCCAAGAAATGCGTTGACTGAAGAGGTCAAGAGTGCGTTTGAACGCGCGTTCATTCGTTGGGCAGAGGTTATTCCACTAACATTCACACGCGTGGAGACGTTCTCCACCTCTGATATCAGAATCGGATTCTACTCCGGCGATCATGGCGACGGAGAACCCTTCGATGGAGCAATGGGAACGCTAGCTCACGCGTTTTCGCCGCCGAATGGACGCTTCCATCTGGACGGAGACGAGAACTGGATCGTCTCTAACGGTGGCGATGATTTTCTCTCTGTGACTCGGGCGGTTGATCTGGAATCGGTGGCTGTTCATGAGATCGGACATCTTCTAGGGTTAGGTCACTCCTCTGTCGAAGGTTCGATCATGTATCCAACCATCACGACGGGGAGACGTAAAGTTGATTTAACGAGTGATGACGTGGAAGGAGTTCAGTATTTGTATGGTTCGAATCCTAACTTCAATGGCTCTAGATTTCCACCGCCGACTCAAGAGCGTGACACTAGTGCTTCCGGTGGTGCTACCGGCGGCTCTATATCGGTTTTGACTAGTCTACTTCTGTTGACCGTTGCATTGTTTTTGCAATAGTGTAAATAATTTAATCTATTATATGATTGTATTAGTTATTAGTTAATTAATTTATAGCTTTGACACGATTTATTCTTTTTGTTTTTTATAGTATATTCTCTTTCGTATGTTGGTTCTTCCGTCATGTATATGTATGTATATATGTATACTTCTATTTTATACAATTAAATACTTTTTTACACAAATTTAGAATTTGGAGATGTGTCAGTAAAGTTCAAAATATTATTATAAGTTTTAAATAATTAAATAATCACTATTAAATGGGAATCATTAAAACGGAAAATAATGATGACGACTTGACCGTGGAGATGAAATTTATCACAACTTTGGAAGCATCGAGTTTGATCTCTTAATTTCAAGGAAATTAATTTCATATTATTATGTCAAAAAATCGATAAATACTATAATTACAAAAAGGTATGTTAGGAACACAAAGATATGTTAATTTAATATAAACACGTCATCACATTCATCACGCTTTTACACTAACGACACATGGGTCGATTAGTCCCCCACCCTAGAGACCTAGGCTACTCTAAGCATTTTCTTTTAATTATATTTACATTTCTATATAATTCTCCAATAATACCAAACAAAATATAAATCTCCATTAACCCCCAAATTTTAATGTTTATGGTTAAATTAATACTTTATTATAAACTCCCCAAATATACCCTACCTCGGGATACGTCTCAACATATATGTGCAAGATCATTCCCGACAAGAAAACAAACCTATCTAGCTCGCTCAAGAACAATGAGTTTGCTCCCATGTTCTTGTCATATGACTTGCAGTAAAACCAAATCAGAATGTGAAACAAATAATACTCATCACCAATCAGAATCCTCCACGTCATCATCATTGTTCTCACAACCAAGTCTCCCATTGGTTCCGTCATTATCTTCTCAGCCGCAGAGCACCAGCGTCTACTACCAGTGCTTAGCGACACTCAAAGGTCACTCTTCATACGTCTCTTCTCTCGCCGTCTCCGAGAAATTACTGTACATCGGCTCTTCCAACAGCGAGATACGTGTATGGCCGCGAGAACCACCGTTATCGCCAGAATATTCCGCAGAAGTCGACCATGACAGTAATATAATTGCCATTGGGAACGGAGGAGTTAAATCGTTGGTAATTCTCGGCGACAAGCTAATAAGTGCTCATCAAGATCAGAAGATTCGTGTCTGGAAGATCATTGACGAGAACAGTCGCAGAGATCAAAAGTACAAGTGCGTGGCGACTCTTCCGACGATGAACGACCGTTTCGCGAGTCTCTTCAGTAGTAAAAGCTACGTTGAAGTCAGACGACATAAGAAGTACACGTGGGTTCATCACGTTGACGCTGTGTCATCTCTAGCCTTGTCAGATGACAACTCTCTGCTTTACTCTGTTTCATGGGACAGGAGTTTCAAGATATGGAGAACCTCCGACTTCAAATGCTTAGAGTCTATCGAAAAAGCTCATGACGATGCTATAAACGCAATCGTGGTGTCTCGAGACGGGTTTATATACACTGGTTCGGCAGACAAGAAGATTAAAGTGTGGAACAAAAAAGGCAAGAGACACTCTCTGGTCGCTACTCTAACCAAACATCTCTCAACAGTGAACGCTTTGGCTATTAGTAAAGACGGGAAGGTTCTTTACTCAGGAGCGTGTGATAAATCAATTCTTGTGTGGGAGAGATTAAACAAAGAAGATGATGGTGTAGATGAGGAATTACTACATATGTCTGTGGTAGGAGCTTTAAGAGGACATACGAAAGCGATTCTGTGTTTAGCGGTTGTGCATGATTTGGTGTTGAGTGGATCAGCTGATAATAGCTTGAGAGTTTGGAGGAGAGGATTAATGAAGAACGAGGGTTATTCATGTTTGGCGGTTTTGGAAGGACATACCAAGCCTGTTAAGTGTTTGGCCGTATGGCCCGTATCAGTTCCTGATTCCGATTTGGATTCTGAGACCAATTATTCTTGTATGGTTTATAGTGGGAGTCTTGATCTTTCTGTTAAAGTTTGGAGTTTAAGGGTCCCATCTGTTTAACTATTATGATTAATCGCTCGAACTTATGTGTATACACACTACATATTTAATATTGTTGGTCTGTTAGAATATAATGTTCCAGAAGAATTAGAAATCTTATTTATACAACGTGAAAGTGGATCACGAAAGCCATGTGGTGTGGTGGTTTTGTGATTTGTGTTTGGTAGAAGACTAGAATTGTGTGGCAATTGACAAAAAAAAAAATGATCATAAAAGAGTAGAACTTTTCAATAACGAATCAAATAGCTTTGTCTTCCACTATGACTGGATCTATATGTTAATATAGAAATATATATTGCATCATTCACGTGAAGTATGGGGAAAGAACAGCTTCGTCCACTACATCAATATTAAACATTGTTAAATTCAATCTGCATTTATAAATTATATAAAGGTGAACATCGATGTAGACTTCCGGTTTTGTTTTAAACCGGGTCGGATCTTTACTAGATCTTTGGAGAACAAATATTATCATACCTGAAATGACAAATGGTTCGGATTACCACGACGTAATTGGATATTTTGATTATAACATACATTTATCTCTCTCTTTTTTCCGACAGAATTGGATATGTTTTGATATTATATTGTTCCTTATTTGGTCAATATTTGAACACTAGACTATTTTTGTGGTCTGAATCCTATGTCGGAGGCTTAGATAATAACAATCTGTGTCATTGTGTGCATGTCACTATCTTATTGCTTGATTAGATGCCCTCGGATGTTTAACCTCTTGGGCCTTATGATTCAGTCATTGGGCTTTTAGTTGTAAGGCCCATAAATAAATTTGTAGATTTTAGTACGATGATACAAACCCAATGAACAAGTCAACAATCCCAAGCTAATGACGTTTTGTTATGAGGGGTCCATTTCCAATCATTGTCGTAGTAGGAATCTGGTGATAATTTTGATTATTATGTAATAACTAATACGTCTCGATCCGGGAAGTGAAAGTAGCATTTTGAAAACTGTAAATATCTCAATCTCCGATGTTTTTAACTATAATAATCAAAGTCAATAATGTATTCCTTAGACTATTCATCTTAAAAAATCTTAGTTTACAAACTAATCTTTAGTTTAAAGCGATCCTAGATAAAGCCCAACAGAAGATTTGGCAAGGTCACTGTTTTGTTAAAAAATGAACCCAAACATGATGATGAGTCTCTGATTGTGTTGAAGTGTCTTCGTCGTTGTATTTTTTTTTAAATTCAAGCAATTTTCTCATAAGTTTTAAATAAAATAAAAACTTAGCAATATGATATTATATGAAATAGTTATTGTATCCATCCTCTAATAATTTTGATAATATTCAATTTAAATCAGCACTAAATTAAAATCTCTATTGTTAGTCAACAACACTGTTACTATTAAACCCTACCTATATAATAAATCCTTTTATATTTATTTTTACCATAAAATATTGTTTTATTTGTTTTTACTTTATAATGTTATTTTGTTTTATTCCAAAATATGATTATTTTATATAATTTTTACTATGTAAGATTAATTTTGTAAAACATTCAATATATAGGTCACATCCAATTTTAAATAACCAAACCAATCCAAAACAGAAACCGACATTTAAGAAATGATTAAAAAAGTTCATAAATAACTCATATGAGTTGGATTATTAAGCAACATATATTTTAAAATTTAATATTAATTAAATAAATATATCTGGGAACCTTACTGTCTTTATCCGCGTGAATACGCGCTCCCAATAAAAGATGCCCAAACGAGAAACAAATCAAATAAACCCACGCGCCAAGTTCACGCGCCGAACAGCACAGTGTATTGTGAATGTGGAATATCCCTCAGTTTTAAATTTCGTCGTCTCTGTACGAACCCCAAACTGATTCTCTCCGATTTCTCCATTGACAGTTCAGTCTTATCTCTCGGAGAGGACAAGTCTGGTGGTTTCGCTTCCGCCGTTATCTAGCGTTGTTCTAGCTTCAATTTTCTCGGTGGAACGAATTGCAGAGATGAATGAATGAATAATCGAGAAGATTGTTCCCTGGCTAAGATTTTTTTCGTTGAATTGAGATTGATTCTGGTGAGGATTTGAAATGCCAGCTCATAGATCCAAGTCGGAGAAGAAGGATGCTGAGAAGCAGCTCCGTCGAGACCCTTACGAGGTTCTTGGCGTCTTAAGGAATTCAACGGATCAGGAAATCAAGAGCTCTTACCGGAAATTGGCTCTCAAGTAACTTTTCTAATGTATTCGTTATAGTTTTGAGCTTTGAAACTGTGCAACTCGTGTCAATAATCGAGGGTTTAGGCTATCAAGAAGAACCTTGAATTGAAATTAATTTTAGGTTACAGAGAAGACTCTTGAATTGAATTTATCGTTAACTCTGTGAATCATGTTAGTATGTGATTCTCTTTGGTTGGTGTGTTTCAGGTATCATCCTGATAAGACTGCAAATGATCCGGTTGCAGCTGACATGTTTAAGGAGGTTACATTTTCCTACAACATCTTGTCTGATCCGGAGAAACGCCGCCAGTTCGATACCGCAGGTTTCGAGGTTAGATGCGTTTGTGTACTCTCTGGTATTGTAAATTTACTCTGACCTCTGCATGAGGCAGGCGTTAAGTTGATTGTCTTCTGTATAAGTATAGTTATTACTTATCATGCTTCTAGTTGAATGTTAAAAACGCTGTTCACGGTGGAGAACAAGAATCTATAGGATCCACGCCTCTGTTATTCTCTAGGGACGTTCGTGATGTGTGATGTGCTTCAATTTTCAAACTTTGCTAATTGCTAAGAGTTTCTCTTCCACAGGCTGTTGAAGCAGGAAGCCAAGAGCTGGAGCTGGATCTCTCAAGTTTGGGAGCTGTGAATACTGTGTTTGCAGCTTTGTTTAGGTTTGTTTATCAAAATCCCCTTTTTAGAGTTGGATACAGTTTTATATAATTTCAAGCTGAATACGAGTTCTGAAACTTCTGATGAAATAGCAAACTTGGTGTGCCGATAAAAACATCTGTATCTGCAACTATTTTGGAAGAGGCTCTTAATGGCAGAATTTCAGTTGATCCTCTTGTACTGGGACAAGCTGTATCTAAAAAGGTGACTTCTCTTAGCTGATGCCTGGTTATGATCTCCTTTGTATGTGTAATGAGTGTCTATCTCCGTACAAGTCTCATATGTGCTATGGTTCTTACAGGTTGAAAAGCAATGTGCACATTTTTATGCTGTCACAATAACAGAGGAGGAAGTAAGATCAGGGTTGGTCTGCAGAGTAGAATCATCTAGCAAAAGCAAATTCAAGGTTGGCTTGAAAGAGTCTTTCCTATCAAACTGATATAGAAATACCGAGTTATTGTCTTATTGATAAACTAATGTGCCATCTGCTTGTGCAGTTACTGTATTTTGATCAAGAGGGCAACAGTGGGTTGAGCTTAGCTCTGCAGGTATTGTTGTTATTAATCGAAGTGAAATAGTATTTTTCAAAGTGTTACATGTAAAGCTATAACTAATTCAAATGGTTGTTTTCTTTTTATACACTGGATCCCATGTGGATACAGGAGGACAGCAGAAGAACTGGTAAGATAACATCTGCTGGAATGTACTTTCTCGGTTTCCCTGTCTACCGGTTGGATCACACAGTTAACTCGGTATGTTCACTTCACTATTTTCTAATGAGTTTCTTTTGCTTTTCTCCCAATATAACTTCATTTTTATTGCTATAGATGGCTCAAGCAAAAGATCCAGAATCTGCCTTCTTTAAAAAGCTTGATGGATTTCAGCAATGTGAAGTTACTGAGCTAAAGGCCGGTACTCATGTCTTTGCTGTATATGGTTAGTTTTCCCGTCTTGTAATCTGATTACAAACTCACTTCTCTTCTCCCTTTTTTTATTACAGTACTTGGATTGATCCAACTTGGTGGTCATGAAATGACATGTTCCTTTTTTTTTCAGGTGATAATTTTTTCAAAAGCGTGAGCTACACAATACAAGTTCTTTGTGCTGTCTCTTTTACTCAAGAGAAAGAAGACCTAAGGTCTATAGAAGCTCAGATCCTATCTAAAAGAGCAGAACTGGCAAAGTTTGAGACAGAGTACAGAGAAGTACTTGTGCAGTTCACAAATATGACCAGTCGATACACTCAGGAAATGCAATCGGTTAGTTCTTTTAATTCATGAAAATTTTCATAGAGGTGTGATGATTGCGTAAATTAGACCAAGCTTTATGTCTAAATTTTGCCAATTAATTATGTGCATTTTTTTAATAGATTGATGAGCTCTTAAAGCAGAGAAATGAAATTCACTCAGCCTATACAACAATTCCATTGATGAAGCGGAGCTCGAGCAAGAGCAGGCTGAGAAAGAGCAGGTTCAAGAAGGCAGCGGCTGAGGCACCTGCGCCAACTGAACAGGAAGAATCTGAAGAGGAAGAGGAAGAAGAAGACGAAGAAAGCAGAAGACAGGAGAACAAGAAACCAAGTACTTGTGATGCTAAGTCTGAGAAACTTAAGAAGAAGAGCAAATGGTTCAATTTACATTTGAAATTGGACAAGAAAAAACCTTGTTAGTTGTTCATCATCTCCTTTATTAAGAAAAATAAAATTCTTATCCATTATTTTTCTCCCTTGCACTTAAGGGATCGGTGTATCTGTAAATCTTTTGTTGTTTTTTGTCTCCTTAAACTCATCATTAGTATTAATCAACAAATTATTTTGATAATTATTTTCTGATAAAGTTTTCTTAAACAAATCGTATCTGACAAATATGAAAATTTTGTGTTACAAAAATTTGTATAACATAAGTTTGATGAATTAACATACATAAAAACTATTTTCCTTTCTCTTGAAGATTCAAAATTTGTTGTGGTTATAACTTACTAGAAGTTTAGGTTAGGAGATGTACAAAAGGAAATAAACGAAAAAATAAAAGAAGAATCCAAAACTAGTAAATGTTGGGCCTTTAATACCCATTACCCACAACCACAAAGCCATTTAGAAAAAAATTTCAAGTTTGGCTGTTAAAAAAAAAANGAAACTTATATAAATAGGCATCACTCTCCATGATCAAAACTCACGCAGCTATGTGGTGAGCACAAAGCGAACTATTCTTTCGCCTTTTACTAAAGAATACCGTGTGCTCTCCATACTAAGTAGCATACGCCTATTTTTGGAGGGTCCTACCTGTCGGTGGGCCCAACAGTTACCAGTAACTAAAATTTAGTTAAACCTGAGATACTATCAGAATACTTTGTCTGAAGCTCAGCTTCTTTATTTTTCGTAACGCTGCTGAAATTTGTAAATTTCTGAAATTACTTTTTCATCTTTTTCCAGAGTCCCTTCAGTTTTGATTTAGTAACAAAGTTGGCAAAAATCTAAACCAGTCATACCGTGCGTAATGATACCACTCGAAGTACAGCTGCAGAGTCAAAGATAAAATTCCATGCTTTGGTTAATCTGAGCTATAAAATTATAATAACATAATAATCAAGAAATTAACTACTAAGTTAGACTGACTATTGCTCAAAACTTAATATTGATATGAGATACATTTACCACAACTAACCAGCCGGGCATTGATAAACAAGGCTTAATACATGGAAGATTTACATACATGTTGAAAAACCCGACACCTTCAATGAAAGAGAAATCACAGAATGTGTTTTGTTGTTGTATAAGAACATTGTACTAAGATGAGTATATATATGATTCAATAAACCAATTGTGTGATTTGTGAACAAGTATGTCAAAGAATTGAATAAATTAGATGAATTTGTCACTGTGAATGATATTATTGAGATTAGCTTTTGTTGTAGTTGTAACAGTATTTGGTTAAACGAGGAAAAAAAGAAAAAGAAGAATCCAAAACTAGTAAATGTTGGGCCTCTAATACCCACCCATTACACACAAAGCCTTTTAAATTCAAGTATCCCACATCGGAAAACTGAGAGAGTTTGGTAGTGGGAACTTTATATAAATAAACTCCACTATCCTAATTAAAAATTCACGCAGCTATGTGGTGAGTACAAAGCGAACTATTCTTTCGCCTTTTACTAAAGAATACCGTGTACTCTCCATGCTAAGTAGCATACGCTTATTTTTGGAGGGTTCCATCTTCTGGGTGGGCCCAACATTTGACTAGTTCTAAAATTAAACTTAATAGTTGGGTTTTCAATCGATAAAGACGGACGGCAAAATTCGCCCCAATAATAGAAGCTATCAGCGAAATTTGCTTTATTAGCTTGAGCTCCAAGTCGGCCAAAGGTTCATAGCTATATATTTGGGCTCATAAAAAACGTATTTAATTTTAGCCTTCAAGCTACTTCTACTCCTGCATCGTAGATATAAGAAAGAAATTTGAGGATATAACAGTTAATAACTAACTATTCAGTTGCAGAAGAAGACATTATAAGAAAGAAGATTAGATTACCTGAAAAAGATAAGGCGTGAGAGCACCAAACATATCATCATTAAAGTCTGAAGCTCTAAAAAAGTAGAATGTGTCTATTCAACCCAACAGATGAAAGATACTCATCCGCATCGAGGATCCCTTATAAACACTAACAGGAAGATCAAACACATGCCATTATAAACTTATTATATTCCCAAACATATAAAAAAGTATATATAACAGATAGTAAAAGAAGAGAGATGTATTCACCGTTTATCCAACTCATCCGAATAACATCACAGTTATATAGTTTGGTTGTTGTAAATGAACAACAAGGTTTCGTGGTGTAGTTGGTTATCACGTCAGTCTAACACACTGAAGGTCTCCGGTTCGAACCCGGGCGAAGCCATTGTATTTGTTTCCATCTTTTTTTCATAAAAAAGGCCTTAGTGGACTTAGGGAAGCCCAATACAAATCCATTTGCTTTGGTTCTGATTTCGAATTATTTTTATGGTTGTTTATCATATTAAATGATATACCCAATTTAGGATATAGTTATAGATCAAGATGAATTAGGAAGTCTTACTAAACTTGGTGTCGCAATGGCGATGCAGAGAGTTATCACTATCATTAGAATCTATAAATACAAATGTGTACACAGCATCAATCCCTTGATGCCCACTAAATTCCAATCACACTGACTTGATGATTCACAGATAAGTGCTACTTTAAATTTTGCATTTAACACTGACTTTAGCAATTCTACTGAAGAAGTCACTACAAAGTAAAAACGTTGTTTCTTAAGTTGAACATTCAGAATAGTTTACAGTTCCAGGCGATAAATTAACCAAGACCTCACTTTTCTTGTCAACCAGAGATTGAAACTAGTCGAACTCAAGAAATCCCTAATCTACTTATTAGGAGAAGCAGATAGTATGTAAAGACAATAACAAGCTAAAACCAAACATATCCACGATTCCTTTAACTGGCCTCATGTGTCAGAGAGTTGCAACCTTCGTCTCTCAAGCTCAAGCTGTAATAAAGGCAAAATTACACGATTCAAGTGGCTTAATTGACATTACACAATGAAGTGTAAGTGATGCTTACCACTTTCTTAACTCGGTTGTTAGCAGCATCAGTTCCTCCAAAGACACAACTTGAAAGATAAGGGCTACGAACACGCACTTCTTTCATAACCAAAATATCTGAGTTTTCCCATTGCACAGGAAGTCTAAAAAAGAAAAAAAATCATTCTCTGCTGTTTAATCTCAACTAAGTAAACATCTAAAGCCATGAATCAAGACTGCTTCTTAATTGCATTACAGAGAATTGACACTAGAGCATACAACATATGTACAACTATGTTGAATTAAGAAAACAAACACGGATACAAATCAAAGTAAGAAAACAATCTGAGTTAAGAATATAGTATCATCACTAATTGAAACAAAGAAATAAGTCTTACGTCTTAGACAAGGCATAGAAGATACTCTGTGCCTCAGCAGTAACACCAACTCCCATTTTCTCAGCATCAGCTTCTGCTTGCCTGTGTTCAATCAAATACACGTTTCCAAGTAAAAAAACTATAAGCAAATCAAACAAACAAATTGGAAATTTTTAAAAACAATAACTTTACTTCACCTAATAGCAAGAGCTTCTTTAGCTCGTAAACTATCAAGATCAACTGAAAACTCAGGAACAAGGGGATCTTCAGTTTTGCCTAAATATGAAAGCCCTGTAATAAAATTTGCATTCACCATTCGAACATTTTTCGTATGTCCTGCTCTAGGTTTCAATCCCTCTTGTTAAAAACCCAATGATTTCGTTAAGGATAATTAAAATCCCTAAATTTCAATTTTTTTATGAAACAAATTAAGGTAACATCGAATTGAAAGGATATCAAAAAAGGCCAAGTTAAGAATGGGGTCGTAAGCCATGACGATTCCTCGGAACTCATCTTCGGTGATCAACTTAACTGAATAAATATTCCCTATAGCTAATTTTTCTCCTTCTCCTCCGACGATATCGCGGGCCACCGATGTTCCTTGATCCATGGCGGCCGGCTTCTGAGTCGCCGAGATTTGGAAACAGTGGAATAAATATATCATAGTATGGGCTATATGGACTTTAAAACCCAAATACTTAATGGGCTTTTTTCGGGTTTTAAAACGAACGCTGCGTAACACCAGTAAATTAGATAATGGATCTCTCAAAGTAGAATGGTAACTTTTCTCCACGACCTTAGGATTGTAAAGTATGACAAGTTCAGCCCTGAAATTGAAGACCCACACTGCATCTATTAATTAGAGTTATATTAAGTGTTTAACAAAGTGGAAACCTATTTCTGTAGTTAGTTATACACTACAAGAAAAATGTGTTAATCAAGACAAGTACATAATAACTGCAAACTAAGAGACATGATCCAAAATCCAAAACTTTTTTGTTTGTAAGACGAAGCTGTAACTAGTGGAGATACATCATGGCATGGGTCACACATCTCTCTAAAGTCTTAGACACAAGACACAAACTCATGTGCTTCCTTGATCACTTTCCGGTTTCAAACACCGAAACCTTTGTACAAAAAAATCGAACAAACAAAGCCAAAGTAGAGAAAAGCTTCTTTTCATGTATCAACGGCTCAGGTAAGACTCATCTTTCATCGGGTTGATGGAAGTAAACACTCGAGTACTTATGCTGTAGATACAATCAGCCTCATAAACCGCGAGGGAAGTTGTTGACTTCTCCTTTCTCCAATACATCTTCTCCGTTCACTTTGTACCCAAACCTCATACGCATCACAAGAGATTTCTGCCATAAACACCAAAGAGTGTTAAGTCACTGATTCCACGGATCAACCACTCATCATTTGGGCATAGATTTAGTTGTGGATCATGTTGTGTTATACTTCAAAGCAAAATACATAAGAGAATGTCTGTACCTTCCCATGCTGGCTGTTAGTGACTTTTAGATTCTGTGTGATGGCACCATTACCGCTAGCCGGGAGTGTGTTACTACTAGCTGGATCCAAGTGCAGCTGAAGGAACTGGAAGTTGCACAGAACAAAGAGAAGGTTACAGAAAAAATTGAAAATTGGACAGTTCTCAAGACAGATACTGCTTTATAGCTACCAGATTAACAAATTTTGCAGACGATGAATAAAATGGGAGTAAAAAGGAAGTCATATGAAATGACCTTTGGAACAGCAGCCTGGAAGATGAAGTCTGTGAAAGTATTAGGTGATAAATTACTAAAAGTAGCCGTGACATTTGTTGTTTGCGGATTCCCTGGTGGCTTTGAGAAAGTGAACTCAAGCTTCAAGGTGCTGCTTTCGTATGCAACAATAGATGGATATGCTGGACCATTGGTTGCTACAATGAGGAGGAGAGCTTGTTATTGATCTTCTTAAAAGAGTTATTAATGCTTAAGATAGATCTTTTTTTCAGGTCAAGACTTTTTCTTACCTTCTTTTGATGGGCTTGGAGAAAGACCATCTAACAAATCAAACATACCAGTAGGTGCAACCGTTGGTATCTGAGGTGGAGCTGATGAAGAAAGTGTATCTAGTGCAATAGAGTGGTTATTGTTAATGTCAGCTGTTGATAATAAATCAATAGATGATGTGTTGTTTTGTGCAGGAGAAGGTGTTCCAATTGATAAAATATCCAGCAACAGATCTGTGCCGGCTTTTGGAGCCTGGATTGCACCTGAGGCATTGCACAAAGAAACAAGGAAGACCAAACATGAGTTATCCTCTAGCTAGGCGAAAGAGGAAAAGAAATAAAAAAAGGTTACTCATTCAGAGATAAATAGAAAGTGAGCACGCCATGAAAAGAAAGCAACAGCTGTTGAAATGCTAAAGAACTAACCAGATTGTGTTGACGAAGATCCTAAGTCAACACCGAGTAGATCCTGAAGGAAATCTGCACCAGATGAACTAGGTGCAGCCAGTATATCGTCAGAATCCAGGTCTAGCAAGTCTACGAGAGGAGCTACAGGAGGTTTCTCAACACCATTTGGAAGACTAACTGAGGGCTTAGCCATTGTTGAAGCTGATGCAGGAAAAGAGCCTGCCCTCCTCACATTGAAAGTAGCCTCATCCAGTACCGGCATTCTCTCAACCAGAGAAGACCTATATATATGCACACAAACCTCGCTTGTAAGCTTTGAGGGAAAGAGAGTATCAAAAAGTACACTAGAAGACAGATGAGGAAAAGAGGAGCAAGGGATTTAATTAACCACCTGATATTTTTATGTCTGTCAACTATAGAATTGTACTCAATAGCTCTCTGCTGCATTTCAAGGAGAAGGCTACCTTTCTGCTTCACAATTATGTCTTTGATTCTCCTGCCATTAAAAACTGTTTAATTACCAAAAGAGAGTTGAGGACATGGATGACAGGTATAGTGTATTTCTAATCACTGTTCTGAAGGTAAAAGCACAACACTGGTAGACAACCAAAATTCATTATTCATATACTCAGTGTACATATGCATCTTGTGTAGAGTTGAAGTTGAATATGTGCAGATATCAGATGAGCGAGTTGGGATAAAAACAGATAGCACAATGAGGTTCAACAAATTTGAACATACTCTGAAACAGAAGGAAAGCGGGATGAAAGCTTCAGTAGAGCAACCAATGCCATCGCTTTTGTAGTCGAATCTGAACTATGACGAGTAATGGCATCCTCGATGACATCTACTGCATCAGATTCCGTTACCTGTCAAGGCAGTCAACTACTCATTGTACATTTTAAAATTCAACAAGAAGTACCAAGAAAAAGTATCTGGTTATTAAATATGGAGCAGATAATGAATTAAGAGTGGCGTTGTGATTCTCACTGTTACTGGATCTTCAATACTAAGCATCCCCGCATTGTTAACCAACAGATCACCATATTCACCAATGCACCATACCGCCACTCGAACAAGGGTCTCCTGATTAAATCTCAAAGAATCCATATTAGAAGGGATTACAAACGATTGGTTTTTGAATACAATCAAACATTATAAAAATTAAAGATACCTGTTCTGAATATGTCAAGACTGCTTTGTATAATGCCCTGACCGTATATCCATGAAGCTCTGATGCATTGCTTATGACAACAATAAGTGCATGCCACACATCATCTTTCACACACTTTCCAGCCTACTAACATGGAATAGAGGACAACACGGTTATCACTGATACAAAAAATACAGTTCAAATAGCTTATGCAGATACTCAAAGAACGTTTTCAGAGAATGCAATAAACTCGTAACAATTACACAATTACAGTATAGTATAAAATGTCTCGCGTTTGATCCATACCTCTGACAGAACCTTGAGCATCTGATCGATATACCAGATCTTCTCTGGAGAAAACCTACATTATCAAAATTGTTCAGAAATCATAAAATCTCAATCGGCTAGACACTCACAGTAACTTTTAGATCCCTCTCACCCCCAACCCCTACTCTCTATATCAGCGTGTGAGAAAATGGTCCTTCACTTTCTCAAATAAAATACTTACTTTTCAACTATAAGACATATTTTTGCACTAAGATCCTCCTTGAAATCTTCGTCACTGATTTCCAAATAATCAAT
>KE157934.1:8414-24567 GCA_000411055.1 Leavenworthia alabamica
ACAACGACAAGACGGCGCGTTGCTGATTCTCAAGAAGATCATTGCCACGTTAGCATCGGAAACGCAGTCGTTAACGTCCCCAACGAGGAAGAAGCCGTGACGAGCTGCAACCTCGGAGGAGGAGGAGGTTCTCCCAGTTGTCCGAGTGGCTCCAACCACAATTACGTCGTCGGGTTCCTCTCTGTCCGTAAATTTATGCTCGTTTGGATGCTTATGATAGAGAACAAATCTAAATGGACGGCTGGGATTAGTAGGAACATGAGATCATCAAACAATCTCAGCCGTTTAATCCTAACTTTATTGGCGGCCTTCCTCGTCGTAGCTTTCTTCTTCATCGTTGCTCTTTGAGACGGCGTTGGACGACGTGGACACGTGAACAAACATGAATTCGTAGTTTCTATTCAACCAAGAACAACGATAGAGAATATCATCGAAGAAGAAGAATCATCCAAATCCCTTCAAGTCTCTGTTCCCACCACCAAACTCGTAAGCTCAACATGTGTTTTGTAATATTTTTAATCTTTTCATTATTTGTTTCTATTAATATCTGTTTTTTAAACAAAAAAAAATCATTTAATTTCGTCTTTTTCTAGCGGTTGACTTCAGTTATTTGCTTGTTTAATAACTAATTTTTCTTTGCTTCATGTTTTTTTTTTTAACAGATACCAGAGATTTGGAAACAGCCAGAGGCTGGGAACTATCGTAAATGTGTTGCTCCTCCTAAGAACCAAAGTAAGGCTTCTCATTTTAATTGTTATTATCCTTACTTACCTAATAATCTTTTTTTTCTTTTTCTTTTAGAACCAGTTAAACAAACCAATGGTTACCTTGTTGTTCACGCCAATGGTGGTTTGAATCAGATGAGAACTGGTGTAAGTCTCTTCTGATTTAGGTTTCCAGCATAAGATATTCTCGAATCCTCACTTCATTTAATCGTATTAACAGATATGTGACATGGTTGCAATCGCTAAAATCATGAACGCTAGTCTTGTTCTACCGTTTCTTGACCATTCATCTTTCTGGAGTGATCCAAGGTACTAATCATCATCACCAGTTTAAAAAACATCATCATAATTATCATCTAATTAACTTGTATTTTCAGCACGTTTAAGGACATTTTCGATTGGAGACATTTCATCAAAATACTATCAGAAGATGTCGAAATAGTTGAGTATTTACCTCAAGAATTTGCATCAATAAAGCCTGTTGACAAGAATCCTGTGTCCTGGTCTAAGGTAATTCTCATTTTTCTCTTTTTGGTTATTCAATGATTTTAACCAACTCTATAATGGTTTTGATTTTCATGCAGACGAGTTATTACAGAAACTCAATCTCCAAGATACTGAAGAAGCATAAAGTGATTGTATTCAATCATACTGATTCTCGGCTTGCCAATAATAGTCCTTCTCCTTCTATCCAGAGGCTTAGGTGTCGTGCTAATTATGAAGCTCTTCGTTACTCTGAAGATATAGAGAATCTAAGCAAACTTCTCTCTTCAAGACTTAGACAAAACAACGAACCCTACCTTGCTCTTCACTTGCGGTAATAAGCTATATCACTAGTCACTACTACTCTCTCATGAATGATGCTAAGAATCATCGATTAATGCAATCATTCTTGATAGGTATGAGAAAGATATGCTGGCTTTTACTGGATGCAATCACAGTCTATCGAATGAGGAATCGATTGATCTTGAGAAGATGAGGTATAGTATTCCTCATTGGAAAGAAAAAGTAATCAATGGTACAGAACACCGTCTTGAAGGTAGTTGTCCTATGACACCTCGTGAAGCTGCCTTGTTCCTCAAGGCAATGGGGTTTCCTTCGACAACAAACATCTACATTGTTGCTGGAGAAATCTACGGTCAGAACAGTATGACTTCATTCCACGAAGAGTTCCCAAACGTTTTCTTTCATTCGACATTGGCCACCGAGGAAGAACTTTCCACAATTAAACCTTACCAGAACAGATTAGCTGCTCTTGATTACAATATGGCAATAGACAGTGATGTTTTTGCTTATACTTACGATGGAAACATGGCGAAAGCAGTTCAAGGTCACAGGAGATTCGAAGGGTTTAGAAAAACCATTAATCCTGATAGGTAATGTTTATGTTTCTTGCATGAGGGATTGCTCTTATTAAGACTTAAACTTTTGACTGTGTTTTTTTTTGTCAGAGTAAGTTTTGTGAAACTGATTGATCAGCTGGATGCGGAAATTATATCTTGGGAAGAGTTTTCAACAAGGGTTAAGAAACTACATGAGAATAGAGTAGGAGCACCATATCTTAGAGAACCAGGAATGGCAGGCTTGAGTCCAAAATTAGAGGAGAATTTTTATGCAAACCCTCTTCCAGGTTGCTTGTGTGACACGTCTGATGAACAAACCGACCTTAACCGGTTTGAAAGACCAAGCCTACGAGCACGATCTCTGAGAATCTGATGAGATAGAGATGGTTTCACGACTTTAATTTATCCAAAGGAATCGCATAATTTTTGGTCTTTTGTTTCTCTCGAATTTTTAGATTTACCAGTCAAAGTCTTTTAACTATGTACTTTTATTTTAGTCCATCTTTGAAAGTTAAAAGCTAAAATTTCTAGTTCAAAACTAATGCAATAATAAGCATTCTCCATTTACATTTGCTTTTCCCCTTAACTTCCACAGTCTTTGAAACTTCATTTGGATCAAGCGGCTGTCGAAAACGAGAAACTAGTCGAGAATGATCCGGAAAAGTTTCTATCTTTACCTTGGAATAGTTTAATGGGTTACTTGTAAATGACTCTTCCTTCACTCCAACTCACAGAATCAGTCAATTGAATCAATGGACCCCCATTAACGAGCTTAGAATCTCCAAATATACCAACATTATTGTCAAGGGATTGTGAAATAGATAAAATACCAAAATTGCTCACAATAATAAACAAACCTTAGAAATGCTAACCTACGCTCTCTAACAACGAATTACATATTTCAGTTGTGTTTCTTTATAATCGAAAATGAGTGATGATTACAACTCTAAGAGAGCCTATCATTGTCTCTTGTTCTTTAGGAGAAACTCCGAGATGTGTTTCCATTCTTATCTCACCAGTCAATTCTAGATTTTCGAAAACTATATCTAATATAATGGCTATAAATATAATATGATTTAGTCTATAGTCTATACTATAGTCAGTCACATGCAGCCAAGAAACCAATGTTTCATGATCACTGTTTAGTCTGTTAGTATCGTCACATACATATTAATTACTTAGCTACTAATCGTATTTACTTGCCAATGAAATTTATCACTTTTTGTTCAGTGATGAATACTTCTTTTGATTTTTTGTTCAGTTCTTCGTGGGAAAGTTGTATCATAAAAAACAATTGATAATGACTTTTTTCCAAAAAGGGAAAAAGAGGTTTGTAGAATTCATTTTTGGATTTAAGTTTGGTTTTGGACATTTGGTTCTTTTGAACTGTAATTCAAGTTCGATTTGTTCAGGAAAATGTTATGGGCTCAAAAAAATCTACAGTTACGGACCTTTATTAGGCCCATTATATAGGAAAAGTCGGCCTAATAAGTATTTAGAATATAGAGATTATTTTAATTAGAATTTATAGTAAATATTTAGATTTCAGAGATCTAAGATTATTGCATGCAGCTAGAGTCGTGTCTATAGCTAGTGTTATTAGGAAAAAGTCATTTGCTTCCTAATTTTTAGAATTAACTTTTAAAAATTATTAGTATATTACTAATATATATATATATATTAATATAAATTTTTTTAGTTTAAATTAAATATATATAATAAAATAGTACTATTATTTAAAGTATTTTACAAAAATTATTTTAAATTTCAGTATTTCATAATTTAAATTAAAATTAATTAAAATAAACTACAAAATAGTGTAAAATTATATTTTATATCTTACAAATTAATAAAAAATTATTATGATATATTTTTCTCCTCTAGTAAAATATGAATTTATTTTATTTTTTATTTATAACTATTATAAATATTATTATTATTTTAAAAATTATATATTTTATCATTGGTACATAAATAAAAAAAATTATTTCTAATCTCTATATATATATTTATTTCTAATCTATATTTTTATGTGGAGAAATATATAGAAGTTTTTTTTTGACTTTGGTCTATAAAACTCTAAGCACAGCTATGCAGCTTATAACAATATTGTGGGAACTAAAAAAACAATAGTGTATGTAACACTATTTTAAGGGAACCATTATACCAGCATTAGGTTGAAATTGTTGCTGATGATTTGTTAACTTTAACGTATAATTAATTATCTTTTAATTTATGACTTACTTTAGACGTGACAGTGGAACGTTGCCAATGAAAATATGAACGTTAAGATTTTTTGCCCGTTATTAATTTCTGACTTTGGATTTGACGTTAGAACGTTGGATTACCAAGAAAAAATGAACGTTTAGAGATGATAAAGAAACTGTTCAGATTTTTCAACCGTTATGTAATTACAAATTTAAATTATTTAATTTGGAAAGTAAAAAAGAGGCCTATAAATATGTATATATCTTCTTTATCCAAAAAGTTCAAAGCTCTTCTACTTGTGAAACCTTCTTCGACTTATAGTTGGTAGAAGAACATCAAACAAACTCCAATATATTGGCATTTGATTGTCAGAGGCAAAACTAGTGGGCAATTTAGTTTCCTCACTAGTTCAGAGAGACACATAGAAGCATCATTAACAAGGTATGACTCTTGTCTCCTCTTTTTTAAAACTATAGTTAGGATTCTATTTATTTTAAAATCTTTTGAAAACATTTGTGGGTGTCTCTGTTTTAAAGTCTAGATGATATTTATTGATATGTTTTTAAATTTATATAAGTTAGTGAAAAGGATAATTTTGGTTTTGTAATGATAATATATGATGTTTTTTTTTTTTGCAGTGATCACTAAAACTAGAGTCTTCATCTTCCGCATAACTATGCAAAAATATGTATATTGTATAGATAAAAAAGGATTGATTTATGTAGAGGATATGAATGATGTATGTATAGAGTATGAAAATGAGAATAATGTATGAATAGATCATGTATAGGGTATATGAATGAATCAAATGATGTGTGTATAGATGTATGTATAGGGTATATGAATGATGTGTATAGATGTATGTATAGGGTATATGAGTGATGTGTGTATAATGTATGTTTATGGTATATGAATGATGTGTGTATAGATGTATATGTATAGGGTATATGAATGATGTGTGTATAGATGTATGTATAGGGCATATGAATGATGTGTGTAGATGCATGTATAGGGTATATGAATGATATAGGTAGATGCATGTATAAATGTATGTATAGGGTATATGAATGATGTATATGTATAGTATGTATAGGGTATATGAAAGACTTATAGATGTATGCATAGGGTATAATGAATGCATATATGGATAGGAGGAACATGCAAACTCTTAAAGCTCCCAAAAAAAAATCAATTTTTCACACAATGAAAAATTAAATAGGGCAAAAGTAGCCGAAGCATGAGTACAAAATGAAAGTCTCAAACATTATTAGCCGAAACACGTTTCAAAATGTTTAAAGAAAGCACAATAAGAAAAACCAGTCAAATAAAAAGCACTGCTTCAATGGTTGTTGATCAAGTCGAAAGACATCGATCATCGTTTCTATCAAATGGTAAATGAAAAAACATTGTTAATGTGGAGTTTGTGATACGTGGCGCAAAGCTACTCTCTAGATTAGTATGGTCTATGGCAGAGATAGCAATAACTACGGAACCCAGTCTCCACTACTTCACATTCAAGAACTTAAACTACCACATGGCCCCCTTTCTTCTTCATCTTAAATTTGCTCTCTTTTTCGCTTTAACATTGTTCTAACAAGAGATAGCAAAAACATTGTTCTTTCTATGAAGAAATCAGAATATGTCTTCCTTTTGGTTGTAATAAACCTATGCTTCTTCGCACTCACTTCTTCTGGTAATGAATCTCTCTCTCTCTCTCTTTTTAAATAATGTTTTTGGTTGATAATGAAAATTAATAACATCATGAAAGAGCAGAAATGAAAATAGGATTGGAGGATTACAATCATCCGATGTATCCATCACCGATAAGATCACATGGCCGGGACGTCAAAGCAGGACCTATTGAACATGGAACTCCTCTCAATCCTTTTATTCCTAAGCCTCCTCCTCCTCCTTCACAATCTCAACACCGTCATTAAGACACCATTATCTTTCTTTCTAGTTAATATATTCACACGTTTTTTTTTTTTGCACTTTATTTTATATAGATCATTTAACAATTGTACGAGTAATCATTTTTATATAACTGTTATACAAAAACAATATTAGACGACCTTTTGAAATTTATAAGACAGTTTTAGACTCTACCAACAGGAGATAACGGCGGAGGCAGAGGAGATGAAGACTTTCCACTTGTCTTTACCTCTGAACCACCTGTTATAACCACCGTCACACATACAAAAAACGCTTGTAAAGCCGAAATAAACGAACCAAACTCCACTCTATATATTCCTTTCTTCAGTTCTGTCATCGCCAATGCTGAACCACCACACTCTTGTTCACTTCCTTCCTGCAATTTTGTTAAACCAATACCCATATAACTGATTTCAACAAGAAATACTTTTTTAGGGTTTTTATTTTACCTGCTCAAAAAGTTTAAAGCTTTGGTTGAATTCATCTTGGATGAGTGTTTTGTTGGAGAGTACATGTAGTTTACATCCAACATCCCAGCCACCGCAGTCGCATAACCCTCCCGATCTCCACCTACTAATCAATGGTGACGGTTCTCCTTTCTCCGGGAAACTGTGATCTCCACCTGGAATGATCACAATGGTTTCTTCCATTGCCTTCTTCTTCATCACTACAGCTGCAACTTCTTTCTTCCCTTTTACTTGGTCTGATTCATCAAACAGAACTGATTCTCTGATTATAGGAGTTTTGTTTTCGCTTATATCTGAGCTCATGGAGTTGCTCAACTTCATTTGACCGATAACATTGTAGACAAACCCGCATTGTTTCTCTTTGTGTCCATGGATTAGCCAGCTTCCGCTTTTTTTCTTTTTGACTTCATTAACAGAGTAGAATGTACAGTATTGAACAGAATCATCTTTGAACAATGACGCCGAGCTTTTCATTGTAGCCCCGAGAATACTCCTGCTGCTACTGTTATCATCTACCACAAACTGATATAGAGGGATTCCGTTTCTAATAGTTAGCTGAAAAAGAGCTTGCGTTCTTGATGTATTCTGCTTTTTTTCATCTTGAATGGGTAAGTCGCTTCTGGTTGGCTTTGGATTGGAAGAACTTGATCTTGCTTTTGATGAAATAACATTTTCAAATCCTTTGGGTTTCAGTAACGGGTCAAGAAGCCTTCTTAGAGGGCTAACTCGAGATCCACAGTGAATGTTCTGCTTCTCCAGGTTACTTAATTGAGATGGACAAGCTAAACCTTCAAATCTCATAGAATCAGATTTGATGCTATCATCAAAAGAACTCAATGGTTGACTAGCTGAATCTTCTTTGAAGGTGAGACTTCTGCTGAGACGACCAAAGCTAAAACTAAACCTCTTGCTTGGTGAAGGGTGCCTGTTCATTCTTGATTCATCTTCGGGAAATTCGAGATCAAATATCCTGGAAGCTGTCTTTGAATGCCTTCTCCCACCAAACCAATCCTTTTTACCAGAAAGATCAGCATTAATAGGCAACATCATATCTTCAGAATCTCTCTCTAAATCGAAAGAGATTGGACAAGAACGGTTAACCTCCCTTGCTACTCTCATGTTATCATCATCCAATAACATTTGGGGCTCACTAGAAAGTGTGCTTTGAGACTGTTTTCTTGATCGGCGAAGAACAATGTTGCTGAACTCTTGATTCAAATCTCCAATGATCTTCTCCTCTCCATCTAACTTGTCAATACATTGTTTTCCACTTTCTGTAGTTCTTCCTCTTGCTTCAGAAGTGGAACGTGATCTGCGACTCTTCCCAGGATTCACTCCCTCATGATCTCGACCAGAAGAAGACTTATTATAGCTACAAGTTGCTGATATTTCCCGGAAAGCTTTAACTTTACCAAGATTTGAACTAGTATGCAATTGGTCATCAATCTTACACCTATGAGATTCATTAGGAACTAAACCTGAAGTAAATGTAGTAGTAGCAACACCTTTCTCTCTTCCTAAACTTTCATCTTTTGCTCGGCCATGTTTCCATTTCTCTAAACGTCCCCAATCCAAGACTCCAACATTCAAAACATTATTATTACTTTTGATGTTTTCTTCTTTTCTCACCTCCATATGTTGAAGATAACTTGGCAACTTAGACATATATTTCACAATCTCATCATCAAATTCTTTGTGGCTTGAACGCTTTGCTCTTACCCGAACCTCCGAAGTTGTTTGACTCTGTTTCATTAAACCTCTGAGCTCCTTTCTTGTTCCCATTTTTTAATCTACATAACAATGAAACTTTTCTCCATTAATCAAATATATTCTGCATAAACTAATCCACAAAAGACTCGGATATTGACCACAATGTATTCTATATGACTAATTCAATTCAACTCTTTATAAACTTATCTAAATCAAATATTTTAGTAATCGAATCACTTCTCAGCTAATTTTCCCAGGAAAAAACACATACCAAGATTTCATAAGAATATATAAATCTAAGAACACTTCACAATTTCATCGATCTTCAAACTTGATTAGTGCTCTGCTATCGTCGAATAGAAGACATCTGAAGTGAAAGGGGAAAACGTGGAGTAGAAGCAAAATCGAGAAATCAAATATCACGAAGCTCAATGTTCTTCCACTAACGTAAATCGAGAAAGTTTTTGTGATCAGAGAGAGAAGGAAAGAATCTCTACTTCGCCGTTAGAAGAGTAAGACGAAGCGAAGAAGAAAGAGAACAGATTCTTCGTGTGAGAATCGTACGGTTGAGATTAATATAAAAGCGATCGTGTGGTTTGGATGCTTACGAAGGTAAAGAGGGCCCCATTAAGAGACTTCCGTTTTGTTTCTCTATGCATCCCGAAGCAGAATTTAAGCATTAATCAAAGGGACCCACTCGTATGCTGACGTCAGACGCATAATACTCAATTTTATTCAATCTTTATTTATTTGTCCGTTACGGCTTTTATAAGGTTCAATCATTTTCGTTAATAATATGCCTTGACAACCATAACACACACATTACTATTTTGTATTATGTGTTTAATAGTGCCAAATTTTACCAACAATCATATAATATTTTTAATATTTTATAATCTTGATAAATTTTGCATATGTATTACACCACAATTTACAGAGGACTCCAAGCTGATGGATAATATAAAATCATATCCAACATTTTTATAACAAAATACATTTTGTTGACTAAAGAGCAATGATGTAATTAAATATGAATTTCAATAAAGCAAAAAGACTCTACTTTACCTTTTTTTTTTTTTGCTTTCCCCTAAGATTATGATAGCACGTAAGCTTAATATCTTATGTAGATTTTTGACTAAAAAGACAGAAGCTATCTCATGATTCGTTCATCTATAATAAACCATCAACACATTTAAAACATTGCATTCTGTAATACTCCCGCTATTTTATAATATTTGTTGTTTTACTGTTTTTCACACTTAATAAAAAAACAATTAATTTTTTTTGTTTTATCCCTAATAAATATATATTTCATTTATTTTATTGTTAGATTATTAAAACAATAAAAATAAAATTGAAAGTTTTATAAAACATCTACATTTAAAATCTAAAACTACAAATAAAATAAAACAAAATTAAAAACCAAAAACTACAAAATTAAATATTTATCTATTATATATAATATGATTTTATTCTGAAAATTCTTCGGATTAAATTGCAAGAGAAGCTGAGGTTGGGTCGTGCATGGCCCAAGATTAAATTATATGATTATAGACCTGACTTTGTTGGGCTTTTATATATTTTTAGCCCGATTAGGCCCAAATTAAAAATATTTGCACCAGCCGGGTTTACCGTGGCAGGGTACTATTCTACCACTAGACCACTGGTGCTTTTGATTTTATTGGTGGTTTTACGTATTTATCATTCAGTTAACGTTAGCTTTAGATAGCGTAAGAGAGAGATACAGCGCCCAGGAGTCACGCAACCTAACAAGTGACGTCATCACAGTGATTCTCTGTACTTCTACCCCATCTCCTATTTTTTAAACAAAAATATATATATATTTATCATTTTAAGGAAAATATATTTATTATAAGAAAATAAATGAGTTCGACTTAATTTCTGAAAATACTGTTAAATCAATTTATCATGCCCAACTAACTGTTGAAAATTGACATTAAATAAACATATTTTAAACAGTATTTTTATGTGTGAATCTCATTATACCTTTTTTTGTGTGTGCACCAAATCATGCATTTTTTAGTATTTTTAACCATGCATGTATATTGCATATGTTTAACAAAAATTATGTTTTCATTTGTAATTCCTTAGTTGATGATCTAAACTCTGTTGAAGTTTTAAGAAATTTAACCCTAACGAGAGAAAAATGATAATGTATAAATATACGATATAAATAAGTAGATTTTTCACATGTATGGAACATAACATAATATAGTCGCCAACATGTGGTGGGATTTGTCATTTTTGTTATGATAATGATATGACCATTTATTAATCTAATTTAATTAATGTGATTTACGACCAATAAAAATTATACCAAACTGTTCAATTTAAAAGAAAAAACATGGAATGATTGATGTGATTTATACTTTAAGAAGTGAGTTGTATTTTTATCTTTCCATGTGCCAAAATATGGTTTGGTACCATGAAATATGGTTTCTATTTCCATATTCTCCTTATCATTTTCTTCTTTCAATTTCATTATTACAGTTTTATATATAGAGTCGTTCTTCTCAATAGTAATTTGTATATCTCTTATACATCAACTTCATTTTCATATTGAAGAGGTACGGAGTTTTGTGAAGAACGAGAAACGCCGTTACATCAAGTGACGGTGAACTCTCTCACTAAGCAAAAGATTTGTGCAGAGAAAATCAAACGTAATAAATTATTACTAATAATATTAGCATGACGACGTCACCTGTGAATACCTTTGGACATTTATCAGAACTTGACTACTTTGCAGTTCTAGTATACCTATTATAATTATAATTCACATATGAAACAAAACAAAAATTTTATTTTGTGATATCCTCATGGATCATATAATTTTTTAGTTTTAATATTTGATGTATATTAACCTCTGAATAAAAGAAATTATAAACTTTTTTTCCGATTTCTTTCAGACAAAAGAATGTGAAAAAAGGACAATCTTCATGCGTGGGTAAAAACCCGTGAAGTAATGTAAAAAAAAAAAAAGAGAAAAACTAATAATTACATGCACTTTAGTTTACTGTAATACTTTACTGGAGTGCTTTGGTTCCTTTTTAATTATGTGGTCCAGACAAAATAAGAAATATTTTAATATTATAAGAAACACATTTTTAAATGATTTACGTAGCATTATTTATTTCCCATGCAAACGAAATAAATAATTGATATACAATTTTAGAGTATTTACAATTGATATATATGTGGTGAAATAAATAACATTGCCTTTGACAAATACATATAAGTAGGAATGATGCAACAAAAGAAAAAGAGAGTAAATATAGATTGAAGCTGACCCTACTTAAGTAAACTCAATCCGGTGGTACATCAGAGATCATAGATGCGACAACTAATAGGTACCACGACCAAAATAACTTTTATATCCTCGTAGATAATGCAGGATCTTGAACACTAAATTTTTTTGGAAAATAAAACTATAAGATGATTAGAAATAACATGTTTCGTTCAATGGATTAGCCTAGAAGCAAGTCTATGATATCTAAATACACTAAAAAGATGATCATTGACCAAAATTGTAATGCTGACTAAATTCTTTGGTACATGGCCTAAAAGCTAGACTACTAAAAACATTAGATATTTTTAGTATAATAAAGAAAATATGAAATATATAATACTCATTGTGCTTGTACAAGAAAGCTAAAAGTGTTTCTCTCTCGTAACCTCACGTTTTCACCCTCACCATTATCTCTTACACTGTTACTACTATCTCTCTCTTCTTCTGCATCTCGACTTCATCCTTTTGCCATGTCCGATGCATATGAGCCTTATCATGTCCTTCAACAAACCCGGAGAGATAAGCTTCGGATTCCTCCTATTGATTCCCACTTCCACTTTCACCCTCCTCCTCCTTCCTCCGGTTCCGGCGCNTCACTCAAACAACAACACCAACCCCATATCTAACCCTAGCTACAGTAATTTTATGGGATTTCTTGGTGGCCCATCTTCCTCTTTATCCACCGCAGTCGCCGGAGATAATTCCTTTAACGCCGGTCTCTCTTCAGGAGACGTTCTTGTCTTTAAACCCGAGCCTTTATCTTTATCTTTGTCCTCTCACCCTAGACTCGCTTACGATCTAGTCGTTCCCGGTGTGGTTAACTCCGGATTATGCAGATCTGCCAGTGAAGCTGCCGCCGCGGCAGTTACCATCGCGTCGAGAAGCTCGGGACCACTCGGGCCGTTTACAGGCTATACATCGATCCTTAAAGGATCAAGGTTCTTAAAACCAGCACAGATGCTTCTTGATGAGTTTTGTAATGTGGGTCGTGGGATTTACACCGACAAAATATTCGACGACGACGATTCTTCTTTGCTCTTTGATCCAACGGTTGAGAATCTCTTCGCTGTTTCTGATGATGGGAAGAAAAAATCCAAATTCATCTCCATGCTCGACGAGGTATTTTTGTCAACTTTAAAAGTTTCATTTAAAATCTGTAAATTTCGGTAAGTATATGTATTATTGTGTAAATGTCCACAGTAATTGGTCGGTGTCCTCTGAAACTGGAGACAAAAATGTTATAAATGATATGTTTTTAAAAGATCTTCATTGGAAAATGAAACTCCTTCAAAGCCTATTAAAAATTATTCTCGTTTTATATTTTATTTCATTCTTTAAATACTACTAAATGTCCCTACGTTTTTCATAAACAGAAGATGTTAGTCCATATACATATTTTAATGTTTAATCCTTAATAATGATAATATTATCTTGGCGAAGCAACTTTATATAGAGCTTACTTGGTTCTTGATCTAAATTTGTGGAAGAGAAAAACTTTCTTTATGGAAGGGAATATATGCACTATATAGATATATGAACTTAAGGAATTTAATTGGTTTATTCCAAGGTATATAACATACTTTTTGAGTCTGGAAATAATGTATGAGCCACTCAAATTTATGATGACCCATGTTATTATATTAGTGGGAATCTAATAACATTTCCATGTGACATTTTGAAGGTTTACAAGAGGTATAAGCAATACTATGAGCAGCTTCAAGCTGTGATGGGCTCATTCGAATGTGTAGCTGGTCTTGGGCATGCTGCACCGTACGCAACCTTGGCCTTAAAAGCATTATCTAAGCATTTCAAATGTTTAAAGAATGCTATAACGGACCAACTTCAGTTCACCAACAATAACAAGATACAACAACAATGTGGCCATGGTATGACCTCTGAAAATAAGAATGAGTCTTTGAGAATTGGAGGAAGTGAGAGTTCAAGAGGCTTATGTTCAGCTGGTCAAAGAAACGGGTTTCCTGATCAGCATGCTCCTGTCTGGAGACCGCACCGTGGCTTACCGGAACGGGCTGTTACAGTTCTAAGGGCTTGGCTTTTCGATCATTTCTTGCACCCGTAAGTAACTTTCTTTCATTTATGCTTTTAAAAGCGGTTGGAATTAGCCCTGTCAAACTACTCGAACCCGCCCAGCTGCGAATTTCGAAAAAATTTTACCCGCAAATCATCAATCCGCCTGACCTGCAGATTTCAAATTTGATATCCGCATCTGCCCCGCAATAATCAAACGGGTTGGCGGGTAACCCGCAAAATGAGATAAAATGTGATTTTTTTTTTAAATTTTTTAAAACAACATACATTTTTCCGTAAAACAACACACATTTATTAAAAACAACAAGCATTTAATGGATAAATTCCAAAACGACACATAATTGCGGATATCCGCATACCCGCTTTTATAAATAATTCCACCGGCATCCGTCCCGCTTTAATATATCTCAAATTGCATTCGCCACGCAGCGGATTAAAACCTGCCGAACCCGCAAATAATGAACCAAATTGACAGCCCTAATTGTTGGAAGCAAAGTCAAGTATCTAGTTATCTGAATTGGTATATCATATCTTAATTTAAAAATATATATATGCATAGAAGTGTATTGTAACTTGGAACTAGTGTTTTAATATGATGGGACATGTCGACTGCTTGTTTGTTTCTGAAACTTGGATGTCGTTTTATAAGTGTAATTATATGTATATAGAGGAATAATATGATAATATAGTAGTTGTCTGTGTCGTTTGTTGCAGTTATCCAACTGATACAGACAAACTCATGCTGGCTAAACAGACTGGTCTCTCCAGAAATCAGGTTTCACTTCTTATATCTTCAAATATAACGTTGGTGGGTTATTAATATTAACTATTAAAATATTTATTTAAGGTATCGAATTGGTTCATAAACGCACGGGTTAGGGTTTGGAAACCAATGGTTGAAGAGATACATATGCTGGAGACTCGACAATCTCAGAGATCTTCTTCTTCTTCTTCTACCTTCTTCCCTGACAACAATCCATCTTCATCAAGAGCTAATAACACATCTCCTGCTAGACGGGCTCTAAACGACGACGTTCATGGCATTAACAACAATAACAACGGCTTTGTAAACGGAGCTGTTAGCTTCTCCTACGGTATTGGATCATCTAATGTCCCGGTGATTAATAACAGCACAAACGGAGGAGTGTCATTAACGTTAGGGCTTCATCATCAGATTGGGTTGCAAGAGTCTTTTCCGATGACAACTGCTCAAAGGCTTGGACTTGACGGTAGTAACGGTGATGGTGGTGGGTATGAAGGGCAAGATCGTCAGTTTGGGAGAGATTTTATTGGTGGTAGTCATCAGTTTCTACATGATTTTGTAGGATGAGCTATAATTTGTATGTGTATATTATAATGTTTTCAATTTCCTTTTGACAAAATGGAATATAAGGAATCTTCTCAAACACTTATAAGTTGTTTTGGGTAAATACTATAAGCTAAGGAAAACAAAATTAGTCTATCATTTAAGAATTGATTCTCCTAACCATTTCTGAGCCATCTACTTGACGATATAAGATGTATAAATATAATAAAGTGACATATTTCCAATGATATGAAATTTTAATAATTGATACGAGAATCAGTTCATGTGTTGAGCCGAGAGAAGAAAATAAAAGCTGTCAAAGACTATTTGTTTATTAAAAAGCAAAAAGGTTAAAAAAGTGAAGGTGCCATAATTGGCTAAGTAAAAGAACAAAGTATCATTTTCTTATGATATCATCAAGTTCAGAAACTTTTAAGATCAAATTAATCAAAAAACCCATTATATATGTTTTGTAACCAAAGGTTTAAATGTGATTTACAAAACATAGTCATTAGAGACCTTAGATATTAGACACGTCAGCGTACTTAATGATATATATATGATGAACTATATAAGGATAAATAATGGAATATAGAAGAAACCATGGACAACAAAATATATTGTCTTTCTTCTGGATGAGTATTTGTTCCACAAGGATTAAACCTTTCGAATAAGTATTATTCTTCTATTGAACATTACTATTTATAAGCTTCACCACCTCTATATATATATATATATATTCACCATTAACAATTTAAGAACAACACTAAATGAAGGTAGTTGGTGATTAACGGGTAATCTGCATCCTGAGGTTTAAAACTTTTATATTTGTGCCAACTTAAACAGTTTTTAATCCTCGGGACACAGATTACCTCTTCATTACTCATACTGACTCAAATAATGTAGGTTTTAACCACCATTATTATCACATTAACTCCATCTGGTTAGTTCAAAGATAACCTCCACTCTTATATTTTTCACTAAACATGCATTATATTATATGTATACCTACATCAAACTAATACTTTATTCTTTTTTTTTTCATTTTTTTGGGGGGTTTTATTTAGCCCTGGGCATTCGAGCCTGCGGGTCGGGTTTGGATAAAA
>KE157936.1:0-28708 GCA_000411055.1 Leavenworthia alabamica
TTTAATTTAGGTTTTTTATATTTAATTTAGTTTTTTATATATTTTATTTAGTTAAAAAAACTAAATAAAGTTAGTTATGTAATGGTTTTGGTGTAGTTGTTTGAGTTTGGAGACAAGTACAGAGGCAAATACGATGAGAGTTTAAGAGTTGTGAAAGGTTATTACACATCGGTGAGTGGTTACATGGACGAGCTTTTATGGGGAGCCATGTGGCTTTATAAAGCCACTGATAACGACCACTATATGAGTTATGTGGTTGACATGGCTCATCAACTTGGTGGTCTTTCTTGGGCCATGACCGAGTTTAGTTGGGACGTTAAGTTCGCTGGAGTTCAACTACTCGCATCTATGGTTAGTTCTTAGTAACGTATTTTTATTATTTTATTTTACTATTATATTTATTTTTGGTAAAGTAAAGTCTTTATACCAAAAGTAATAAAGTCTTTATATTAATTTAAAATTGATTAGAATCTTATTATTGTGTGATTATTATGCTTTGATTAAGATTATACCACAAAGTAAACGATTCCTCAACCCACCACCTAACATAGGTTTTTAAAATTAAATATCATTTTTATTTTTTATTTCAGTTTATTATAAAAAGCACTTACGTTAAAAAAAATCAATGTACTTATAAAAGCACTGAGAAAATTTTTTCCTTAAAAATGGGAGTATAATTTTAGGGATAATTAAGAAAAAAAACATTTTAAAAGTGATAAATTTTGAAAATATACTACACAAAAAGACTATATTATCTAGCTTTTAAGATTAAAATTATGTTTTAGGGATTAATTAACTTGTTTTTTTATTTTAATATAACTAATTAATAATTATTACATTGTCTCATTTCAGTTGCTAAAAGAAGAAAAACACAAGCAACATTCTAAAATCTTACACCAATACAAATCAAAGTCAGATCATTACTTATGCTCAATCCTCAACAAGAACATCAACGATACAAACGTCCAACGAACTCCATCCGGTTTACTCTATATCCGACAATGGAACAACATGCAATACGTATCCACCGCATCTTTTCTCTTAACCATATATTCCGATCATCTCCACAACTCAAACACCAATCTTGAATGTCACAAAGGAACCATAACACCTGAGGAGATGCTCGAGTTTGCAAAATCACAAATAGATTACATTTTAGGATCAAATCCAATGGAAATAAGTTATCTAGTAGGGTATGGTCCGAAATATCCGAATAGGGTTCATCATAGAGGTGCATCGATAGCTTCTTATAAAGAACATAAAGGGTTTATTGGATGTACACAAGGATATGATTATTGGTTTGGAAGGTTTGAGCCGAACCCGAGTGTTTTGGTTGGGGCTTTGGTTGGAGGACCGGATCACCGAGATGAGTTTGTTGACCGGAGGGATAATTATGTGCAAACTGAGGCTTGTACGTATAATACAGCTCCTTTGGTTGGTGTGTTTGCGAGACTTATAGAGCTTGAGGAGCAAAGACTTGAAGGAGATGTAAACTTGGTTGCAAGTTATAAGAGATAGGTTTTTTAAAAAATTGAATATAAATAAAAATGTGGGTTTATTTGTATCTATTTTACCATTTCTATATATAGTTGTGGAGTGAAAAGTGTGTATAAATTTTAATTTACTGAATGAGCTTAAATAAAACCAATATTTTAAAATTAGCTAGATACTATCTAGACGTACATTAGGAACCTAAAGATTTGTTCATTAGGGAACTAGCACCTAAGGGATTAATAGGAATTTGAGTGGATCCTAAGGGTTAATATATTATACTATAATTTTTAAATATTTTTATATCTATAGGTTATTATTCATAAAAATAAGAAAAACCTGAATTTTTTTTGTGATTTTAAATTATTTATCCGACTTGTACGATTTTTTCGATTTAATCCGATTTTTTGAATTGATATCGATTTTTTCCGATTTCATCCCGAATTACATCATTTTATGCAAGTCACCGATTCAAACTCTCCGATTTGAAGAGATTCAGACCAACTATATTTCGGTTAGCGATTAATCGACCACCTAATCTCCAAGTAGACCACCTAATCGACCACCTAATCTCCAAGTAGACCACCTAATCTCCAACTAGACCGATATTTAGAATATTAACTAAAACTATGGACTTCAAAGGTCCACTGAGACAAGCCATGGGCAGTAACTTTGTAACCGCACCCGTTGAGTTATCAAACCAAACTCCATTAGAGAAGTCAGTATGGTTACAGCCGAGTATCAAACTGGGCAAGGGCTTGAATATCAATATGAACTTTTGCATGACGACATACACATAAGAGAAGTTTATATCACTTGGTGCCTTACAAAGCAACGTTGGCGAGTGAGACAGTGACAATTGTATCGGTTACATACCAAAAGATCATTACAAAACCGGAGTAACCGAATCTGAATGCAATTATTTGTAATCCTGCTGGTTATTACAGGTATGTTTATTTAAAAAAACCATTGAGAAAAGATTGGTTGTCTCAACATGAAGAGTCTAAACACACTCTTCTTCAAGGCATAGATTATCAAAGCAAAGCAAAGGGAACAATCAATGATTGGTTTATTTAGCTGCTTCAAGTGCAGAAGCTCCAGAGATAATCTCAATAAGCTCTGTTGTAATTGAAGCTTGACGAGTTCTGTTGTATGTGAGTGTGAGACGGTCAAGCATTTCTCCTGCGTTTCTGCTTGAGCTGTCCATTGCAGACATTCTTGCTCCCATTTCACTACATGCATTCTCCAAAACCGCATTGAACATTACCTGGTAGAGTTTATGTAAGGAGCCAAAATATTATGTTTCTTTCTATGTTTATAATATCAGTTATGGTTTTGGTTACTTACACACGAAAATTGGAACTCGGCTAGATTCTGTAGTATCTCTCCTTTTGTTTCACCACCTTCAATCTCATAAGAGTCGAGCTCTCCAAGTTTTCCTCCAATTTCAGATTCCTTTTCAATAATCTATCAATGTAAAAACATGAATGACAAAGTAAGTTTTTAGTTAAACCAGAATATACACAAGTAAGCACAAAATGTGGTCATGAGACGTTTGACAGTTGTGGCTTACTTCTGGGGACAAAACAGTGGACACAGTAGGTAGAAATGCGACAACCGAATGGAACTTGTTGTAGACAATGCGCAAAGCATCAAACTCAACGTTTTTCAAGATGTCATCAGCTAGAACTGAGACCTGAAGCAGCAAATAAAGAAACATTGAAGACATCAACACATAGCTCGAGAATGAATGGATTAGGGTTGTTAGCAATTATAACCTACCTGAGCATAATTGAGTGGGTTCTTATTCAGCTCTGTCACAGAAAGGACAATATCGTTCTTTGAGTCACGAAACATTATAGCCCTTGCTTTCTCACCAACAATAACAAATTGAACTTCCTTTTCAGGACCTGCAATGATATAAGAATTAATATCAGTTATGTGGAGTATAAGAAAACTAAACCAAAGAACAATCTAAGTTCTTTTAAAACATACCAGAATTCAATTTGTACAAAGCCCTGCTCACTTTAACAACAGTAGAGTTAATTCCACCACAGAGACCCTTGTCAGAAGAGAGAGTAACCACCACACTCTTCTTAACATCAATGCCTGGTTTTGCCATTAAGTAAAACAAGAAATCAGAAGCACATCGAAAAAGAGAACAATAAATAGATAGCAAGAGGATGGATGTATAAGAATATAGTAAGACCAAAAGATTGTTCGTCATCATCAATACGAATGCATGCCATGAAATGATCATCGATACTAGTATCAAATGAATAAAAATAACTACACTTTATTGCCAACCATACTGGGATTATCTCCTAGAAGTGCAGTAAATGGCTGCCAAAGTCCACGAGAGTTCTCAGCTCTGCCTTGAACTGCTCTTAGTTTTGAAGCAGCAACCATCTTCATTGCCTTTGTGATCTTTTGGATGTTCTTAACACTCTTCATACGGTTACGCACTACACAGAGAATACATGTGAAACAATTTCATGGAGATTAGAACATCTTATAATTTCAAAACAAAATCCTAGTTAAGCAAAACAAAATCTCAAATACATAACTGAGAACTTACCCACTTGAGTTGAGATAGATCTAACTCCAAGAAGTCCTTCCTCCCTACAAATCAAATACAGGTTAGTCCTCATCATCCTAAACAAAAGTTTAGCAAGTGGAAGCTGATTGAATCTGACAAGCTTATAGAAAAAATATCAACCATGTCTACTACAATGACTAGAGAATTCGAGAGCGACATTTCTGAGTCTCAAAATTTCATATAGAACAGCACAAACATCTCATTAATCATAGTTCTCGAGTCAACCAAGATTAATTCGATCATTTTTCGTCAATTCAAAACTCAAGGAAATGAAATTGTTTTAACCCTAAACGATCAGTCATCAAATAGCCAAAAAAGATCAATGAATCAATCAAACCAAGCGATTTCAAATTCAGAACATTTAAACTTTTGTAATTATACACAAGGAGATAAGAATGAAGGAGAAGAGAGATCTCACTGGTCAGAAGAGAGAGGAGATCTAATAGCAGCGATTGGGCGAGCTGCGATTGAAGGGAGAAGACGCCTCCCTTCGCGACGGAAAACAGCCATTGCCATTGATTAAAGGATTGATCGATAAACTAAAAAAAAAGGAAGCTCCGGCGAATTTTCTCAGATCGGTTCTTCTCGTTTCGACAGAAATGACTGCTATGGCAGAAATCAAAGGGCTTTTATTTTTCAGACTACATAATTTTTAAACGATGTCGTTTTATCTTTACTACATAATATTCCTCCTGAACTTAACTTAAGCCCAATAGAGACTAATACTAATACTTTTAAGGCCCGTTATGTATATATTTATACAAAGCCCAAAACCGTCGTCCATGTCAAATCGGACAAGGGTAAATATGTCAGATCCAGTATTTCAACGTTGAAACAATCAAGATCACAAGGGTAGTTTCGTCAAATACAGTATTTCCAAAGCAAACATTTAGGAAAAGCAAGAAATTGAAAAAATATAAATTTTATATCAAATTTACTTTTAACAAAAAAAATATAAATTAAAAAAATCCTCTCAATATTACAACATTCTGATCCAAAGTTACACAGAGATTCCTCCACCACCTGTAACATCATCAGGAGGACTAATAGTAATCCAAAGCAACGACACAGTAATAGAAACAAGCCCAGACCAAACATAAACAATGGTCGGAACCCTTCCTCTTCGACCCATCAATCCTTTAGCAAACGGATACATATGAGTCAATACCCATAAACTAAAGAATGTTCCTCCCATCAACTTACCCCATTGTGGAATCACACTATATATAGTCCTTGAAGCTCCAATCACTATAGCAACAAGGTTTACTATAATGATTGTAAGTGGCATGATGAATAGTCCTGTCCATTTCACTATGTATAGATCTGCAAATACATCATCTTCGTCTTCTCCTGTGGCTTTAGATGTAAGAGTGAATGAGATTTCTATTCCTGCTATTACTTTGAGTAAGCCTTGTATGACTGCTGCAAGATGAGCACTTGTGCCTCCGATTAGCCAAAACTGTTCGTTTCTCCACCATTCTTCAAGTCCTATGCCTGACCATTTGACTTCAAGGAGGGAGATTAAGGTTAAGGTTATGGTAATGCAGAGGAGGTAGGAGAGGAAACTGATATCGAGGCTTTGGACGATGAATTTGCCACTGAAGAGACATAGAGCAGGAAGGAAGCAATAGACAACCAAGAAGATGGAGGTGAAAGGGTAGATACCAACGTTGAGGTAAGCGACTCGCTGGAGAAACTTGAGACGTTTAGTGGCGAATAAAGCGTTGTTCTTGGAGAAGAAAATCTCTACAGAACCAGTGGCCCAACGGAGTACTTGATGGAGACGGTCAGTGAGATTGATTGGTGCTGTACCACGGAAAGCATCACGTTTTGTAATGCAGTAAACGGACCTCCAACCACGGTTATGCATACGGTAACCTGTAACTACATCTTCGGTGACTGACCCGTAAATCCATCCGATTCTATCTCCCCATTCGGTATTGTCTTCATACCTGAAAGATCAAATTAAACTCTACAGGTTTAGACAACTTATCCAACTTATACTAACAGAGCATTTCAACTGTTTCAAAACATTTGATATGTGGGAGATCATCGGTTCGAGTCACGTGAAAGATCTCTAATATGGTGTGGATCCAGTCCAGGAGATGTACGGGCTTTGGTTTGAACTTTTAATATTCAAAAGTAAAAAAATGTTTCAAAACATTTACCAGCAAGAAATGACAGCGATGGCTTCAGCCACAGTTGGAGCATCAAGAGGAGGTCGTGGTAAGAGCAAAGCACCGGGTGGTCTTCCGTTTTTAACCGACATATGATCTGCTAGAGGACGTCCTTGGTACTCTGCAACTGGAATAGTGTCTGTGAAAATGGTTGAATTACCAAACTTTTTGGGTAGACCAAGATCAGGATCATCGTTAAGAGGCTGTGTATCAGACTCTATATCAGATGCTTGAGATGTTTGGGAAGCTTGGGACTCAGTTCGAACATGCATGACTGGAGCTTTTTCCTGACCAAACAATCCTGAGTACTCATTAGCTCGAGGTGGGTTGAAACCATAGAGAGCATACCTTCTGAACATACACCCTGTTCCGACATAGACTGGACCTTGTAACCCATCTAGTGCTCTCATGTTACCTGTTTCAAAACAGATCAATGTTTAATCAGACTCAACACAGAGGGTAGACAACATATGTGGTTGTCTAGGACATCTTTTAGATCCAAATTTTTGTGTTTAGAGCATATGCATCAAGTTTTTCTGTAACTGAAACTAAATTCAACAACTCACCATCGAAGAAGACTGTATTGTGATTTGCATATCTATCTGATGGATCAATTCCTTCAAACCGTTGTGGAAACTGGATGTAACAGATCCTATCACCACCTCGGTCCATCATGAAACACATTCCTTCTTTGATAGCTTTGGAATTGTAGATGTAATGATCACAGTCCAGATTGAGGATGAAAGCTCCATTGGATAGTATAGCCGAAGCTCGAACCATACCATTCATGGCACCAGCTTTCTTGTTGTGGTCAAAACCTGGACGTTTCTCCCGCGATACATATGCAAACATGGGTACTCGTATATCAACTCCTGTGAAATCCAATGCACCTTCGTTTGGTCCGCCCATCACCGGTTCAAGCTCAGGAACTTTACTCATGATCTAAAAATTTGATTTCAAGTTTGATAGGTTTCTTGGTTTGATTTAAAGTGATAAAACTAATGGTCTTAGTACCTGTAAGATTCCGGCGTGATCTCCTTTTGAATGATCAGGTTTAGGTTCAAACCATGTTCCTGGCCAATGTGTACCATCAGCCATCCATGTTGCTTTTACCACCTGAACCCCATCCGGCGGCAATACACCGCCATTTTTCTCGCGGGCAATACGCTTTTCCTTTAGCTCTTCTCTTAAGTTGAATTGTTCAGCTCTTTTCTTGATTTGTTCTGGAAGACCATTGATTCTGACTTTGAATTCGTCGTATTCACGCTTGATCCAGCGGCGATCTTTGACAAAGTCTGGCTTTTTCTTGTTCTTTGTTGGGTCTTTTTTCAAGCTAAAGTAACTATCCGGGTTCCTCGGCTCTATGTCATGTTTTCTACAAAATGGCACCCAATACTGCCAAAGAAAAGGTTTAAAAGCCATGTCAGTTGTTACTAAATCTTCTATGAGACTGTCTAAAACAGAGGAAGAAAAAGCAAAACATTGAAACCTCAGCAAAGCGAACAGCTTCAGCCATGGCTTCAAAGGTGAGAATTGCACCACCATCATCTGAAATGTAGGCAGAAAGCTTCTCGATTGGATAATCAACAGCGAGGATCGAGAGAAGGGTGTTTGCAGTGACTAAAGGCGGTTCTTTTTCTGGATCAGCCGTGGAAACAAACACATCAACACCGGGAAGATCAGAACGACCAGTGGGATTTGATGGAGAAGTCTGTTCAAACTTGTCATGCAAGGCAGCTAGGTCTGTAGCTCTGTTTATAGGGTTTAGCTTAGGAAGAATGTCAAGAATCCAAGAGAAAGCAAACCAAATCTCACAAACTATTGATAGTCCCCATAACCACATTGCATCCTCATTAGGATTCGTAATACGCCACCAAAGGAAGAAAAAGAGTATCACAAGACGAAGCATGATTAGTAACCTAACATGGAAAGGGTTATAAAATTATAAGGTTTTAAAGTTCCATAACAGAGATTAAAAAAGAAGGGTTAAAACAAAGAATCAATCACCTGTAAGGACTAAGAACTTTGGCCGGAACCTTAACTTTTCTCGTGAGAGGCTTCCATGGCTTGTCGAAAAAATCAGACATGCTTACGCCACCGTCATATGTTTCATTGTCTGACCAAAACGCATTACCAATCCCATATTTTCCTTTAGATTCAAACAACCATCTGTTATGATCGAAATCTCCGGTCTGGCTCCTCAACAACATTGATTTGTTATTAGATTTCATTACAGATAATCTTCTCTCAAACTTATTCCCCAGCTTAGGTCCTTCTCCTCCTCCTCCTCCTCCTCCACCACCACCGCGGTTTACATCAGGTTTAGAGTTAGAGGTGGAGGCAGCAGGTTGGTTATCAGGAGTTGGAGGCATGACGACAGTGTAATCGATGTAATCATTAGAGCCGGAGTAATCACCAGAGACGTCCATGTCATCAGGACGTCCGGTGACCAAACTTGACAACTTGTGAAGGACAGTTTAATGAAGAAGATTGTGAATTTAAGGTTTTGTTGTGTGGACTTGAAGACATTACAATTATGGAATGTCCTGTTTTGTGGTCGTTTGGTCTTCTTCATTAACAAACTAAAACCCATTTCTTTGACAAACCTGATTTAGACAAAACAGAGTAACGTGTTTTTAATCTTTTCTATTATAAGCAAAAACCTTTTAAAAAAAATAAAATCTTTGAATTTTGAAATCTCCTTTCTTTATGCTTTGCCTATCTCTACGGGCAAAGCTATTCCCATGGTTAAAACTTAAAAAGATTTGGTAAAATGACATATGAGCAATATAAACCATCACAGATTTTGAGAAAACTATATCAACTCAGCAAAAAACTTCAGAGTTTTTCATTAGAAGAATCTAAAACAGGCGATGATTTTCAAAACCAGAGAAGCAGAAGAACAAAACTTTGTGTTTTTAGTTCAAGTTGAAAACTATCACAGGCTTAATATTTTGAAATCTCACTTACTCCATCATAACATCTTTAACTTGAGACACTTGAGCTTTAATCTTGGCAAGTTCGCTAATCTCATCATGATGATCAATGCAACAATCTAAAACAATTTCAAATAGCAAATCTAAAAGATGAATAAGTAAGTACCCAAACTCTTTATTGAAGCTGTTGGCTTGAGTAGTTGTGTAGACCTACCACCACCATGTCTCTTGTTAAAATCCTATTTAACTCGTTTCAAGAAAACCGTTGGAATCTGTATTCCAGCAGAATCAACAGCAACAACACAATACGCTACATAAACAAAGAACCAAAACTTATCTAACCAAAAACACTATGAAATCAGAAGCTTCACGCAAACAACGTCACAAGTAAACCGTGTACAATCATAGATCTCAGAACAAGGAGATATAAGGGGTTTTTGATTCAGGTTTAAGCCGTCAAAATCATCCAAATGCTCAATTATGGAAAATGAAACAAAAAACAAGTTACGTTTATAGTTTTTGACTAACTGAATCCATTTTCAACTAGGTGATTGAAGATATGACCATCGCAGTTGTAGGTAAACTTGTTATTCGAAGCAGGAAGCTTCTGACGGCATTGAGAAGCGATTGATGTGAAATTTCCTTTGAAATCAGTGAACTCAACGAGGATTACAGTGCTACGAGCGACAAAGCTGAAGATCAATGATTGTTGCGCCATTTTTTTCCCTTTCAGAAAAACGACGCAGACGAGTCTTCAGAGAAACTTATATCGGCGGGAACAAAGCTTAGAGATCTAGAAGAGAATCGAGGACTCTCAGTGGTCGAGAGAGAGAGAGCAACAAATAAATGAGAAAGACGGTGAAAAAAATAATAATTAATTGGCGAATTATTTAATTAATAATACAAATTGTATTCTTTAAAATACTAATTAAAAATGAACATAAAACACAAGTAACCTTAAAAAATAAGTCAAATCGAGTTTATAATTTAATTTAGCTAATTTAATTAGTAAAACGGTGACAATTGTTAGCAACAGTACAAAGTCGTTGGTATTTGTTATCCGGTTCATCCGGTTTACCATCTGGTTTAATTGGTTTATCATTCTTCAATGAATCGTAATTTATATATCTCGACGCTTGAAGAATCCTACGGTTTACATCCAAATCTGATCTCATCTTCATGAGGTTTTCTTCTCCACCATTAATGCAATTGTCACATTTCACCGGACGAGATCTGACCAATGCGGGAGATAAAGCCGCAGAGATAATGATCAAAGCGATGATCAATAGCTTCTTCATGTAGTTCCTCATCGAGACTTCAAGAGAGTGTTAAAATGGAGAGTGATTGATTTGTTTACGATTTTTGGATTTGTAATTGAACGCTTTGTTATTTTACGTTATTTTATAAAGGTTCGTTTTTTTTTTCATTTTATAATGCAACGTTTTCATTTCTTATTATATTTGACTTAGTAATTATAACATGCTAATATTTTACAACGGAAGTAAAACAAGAAGTTACTACAAGGAAAGTAAAAACAATAAGTAATGGGGTGAGAGAGGTTCGAACTCTCGACCTCAGGATCACTCGATAGCTATTAATGAGATTTTCAAAAGTCGAATACTTAAGGTTATGAAATAAAAGAGAATAACAATGTTCTTGATACATACTATAATATAAAGATTTAAAGATTAAGGATGAAGAGACAATCATTGGTTGTGGCTTTATTCAAAACTATAATAGTTATCTAAAGAAAGGGATAATAAGACCGTAAGAGATCTGAGAGCCAATGTGTTCTTGGTGGTTGTTAACACATGGTGATATCTAACGAGCGTCCTTGGACAAAAGGCCTTGTGTTTCCACTTTCCTGGCATTGCGAAGCTCATCAACTCCATCTCCTCTCTCAAACACAGCTGCTGCACCCATCCCCGTCCCTGCCCAACAACAAACATATTCAGACACTAAATTCACAATGTATATTCGAGTAGAGAGACTAAGAGATAGAGAAGCATACCAATGCACATTGACACTACTCCAAAACGACAGTCTTTTCCACGGCGTTTCATCTCGTGCAATAAAGTAGCAACACAACGAGCTCCTGTGAGAGTTTTAACAAAGCATTAGGTATATAGGACTGATAAAGCAAGTCAGAGTTGTTCTGAGGACTGAGTTTTATAAGGTTGTCTTGAAAGATTAGTTTTGGGTGTGTGGATTATCCAAGGCTTTGGTTGAGAGTTAAAGAGTCTCTCATTAATCAAGTCTCTCTCTCTCTCTTATATATACCTGTAGCACCCAAAGGATGTCCTATGGCCATTGCACCTCCATTGACATTGATTTTCTCTGGGTCAAGTCCCAATTTGTTACGGCAATACACAAACTGAGACGCAAATGCCTGAACACACAATGATTTAAACCGAGGGTTATCATCAGAATGTGTGAGAAGAGATCTGTGGTAAGAAGATCATATCATCCAAGTGTGTGCTATTTACCTCGTTGATTTCAAACAAGTCGATGTCATCGAGTTCTAAACCAGCCGCTTTAACTGCAGCGGGAATGGCAACTGCTGGACCAACACCCATGATTGCTGGGTCAACACCAACTGCAGCAAATGTCCTGCAATTTTACAGGAACAGCTAAAAATGTTTGTGAAATACAGAAACAAAAATGTATGTTCTGCAGATACTAGCATATCTGTGTAAATAGATATCATAAGCATCTACAGTTTTCGGTTTTGAAACTTCTAGTCTAATAGATTAATCAGGAATTATCACTCACCTGAATACACCAAGAACAGGAAGTCCTTTTTGCATTGCAACACTTCTCTTCATGAGGAGAACAGCTCCTGCTCCATCACTTACTTGGCTGGAGTTTCCTATTTGAGACAGAACAAAGTAAGCAACGGATTAAAATTCTTGATAATAAGAATTGTGTTCCTGCTATGAATCATTTGAAAATAGTACCAGCAGTTGTGGTTCCATCCTTCTTAAACACTGGCTTCAGCTTCCCGAGAGAAGCAAGGGTTGTGCTTGGACGGATACCATCATCAACAGAAACTGTAATAGGTTTTTCATCACCTGTCTTCGGGTCAACAAGCTGAAATATAAAACACAAGTTATTGACTATCCTACGAACATGAATGAGGTTCGGTAACTAATGCACTAGGATAAGTCTTACTACAGTTATGGCAAGTAGGATCTAGAAAATACCTTGGTTTTAACAGGAATGATCTCATCCTTAAATTTACCCGCAGCAGTAGCAGCAGCTGCCTTTCTGTGCGAGTCAACCTAGCAATATGACACGATCTTAGCATCAAAGTTATCAGTAAACTAAAGTACAACCATACAGAAAAAGTTCAGTTGCCTTACAGCAGCTTGGTCTTGCTCCTGCCTTGAGACGCCAAAGCGTTGTGCTACATTTTCTGAAGTAACACCCATAGGAAGAAGACAATTTTGTGCTTGTTCAAACTTCTTCACCTGAAATAACAAAATATGTTTTATTGAGCTATAAACTTAACAGCGCCAGTTAAGAGTCCAGAAAAGAGATAACTAAAAGACATTACCGCTGGGTTGACTGACCCTTCCCACGCCATTGGATTGGTAGTCATGGACTCCAAGCCAGCACCGATACCTGCATCCAATATATAATCAGCTGAGTTCTCCATTAAAAGAAAATGAAAACGGTGTAACCAAAGACAGCTATTCACTAACCAATGTCATAAAATCCTGCTTTTATGGCAGCAGCTACGTCAGCAACAGCCTGAAGCCCAGATGAACACTGTCTATTAACAGTTCTGACAGCCACAGTTTCTGCCAAAAGGCCATAACAGGATGAGCATACAGCAACTAGAAACTAAGAATTTAATCACTGTACAAAGAAGAAACGTACCAGGGAAACCAGCATAGAACGCAGACATCCTGCATTCACTAGCTCTCTGAGATCCAGGTGCCAAAACAGTACCCACAACAATGTCACCTACTTCACTTGGGTTTAGATTCGTCTTCTCAATCAATGCCTGTGCCAAGACAATATATAACTAAGAAATAGGAAGGAACGAAAAAAACAACAACAGAACAGATTAGACAATGTAGAGACAGACCCTTAAAACCGGTGCAAGCAAATCATCGGGATATGTATCCTTGAAGTTTCCACGTTTTGACTTGCATAGTGCAGTCCTGTGTGCTCTGAAATGGACCAAAAGCTTAAGTTAACGCAAGAAATCTTAATATATTAGAGAAGAATCAAAAGCATAAGAGAAAGAACTTACGCAACAATGACAACATCATCACCATAGAGAGAGGTCCTCTGATAAGCAGCACTGTCTCCAGCCAAGCAAGCAGAAGCCTAGTAAATTATTAAAGATGGCGTTAACAGATGATGATTATGAAGCATAGTTATCAAAATAAAGCTACACGAAGATATATCTAGCTGGATCCAGTGAAAACCAAATACAAAAATACTAAAATCACACATCTTAAATTCGATCTCAGTCGAGCTGAAGCAAACTATTTATTCAGCTCAGAAGCATATGCATCGAATCACATAAACAATTCAGCATCAAAATTACAAAAAATGAATCCAAAATCGAATAGAAAAAAAAAAAACTAGAGATCGCGATAGATGGATCGAGAGAAAGCTTACAGAGAGAGATGCTTCAAAATTGTGAGAGGAAGAAGGTCGGAGATGTTCAAGAAGAACTCGTTGTCTCTCGATCGCTTTATCCATTTATGCCGATTGATTAAAGACGAAACTCGATCACGTTATCTCAAAGAAGGATTTGTTTTACACGAAAACTACAGTCTCTTTATAATGAAGATGATGACTCACAGCTTTTGCCCACAACGTGGAAAATAATCCCAAATAAAATATATATATTTTTGAGGCATTGAAATGCGTGCCGTTTTTGTATTTCATCTTCTGGAGTCTGGACTCTTTAATATTCTTATTTTACAGCTACTAATGTATATTTTCTATATGAAGTATATTATATCAATTTTTTATTTTATCACTTTATATTTAGTTAAATCATAAGTATGTTTTTATTTCTTAGTAAAGAAAAAAAGGATAACTAAGAAAAATGAATTTTTAATCATTTTGCTTTTATTAGTTTAGATTTTTCTGGCAACTCCCATTTCATTAGATAAAAATAATAATGGTATATCATATTGGATTATACATAACATCCATTTTGGAGTTAATTATCTTATTCCATCATATGAAATATTTTTATATTATATACACATGTTTAGCATAAATTTTTTATCCATGAGAAACTGAAATATATATATATATATATAGTAGATTATAACCCACACGATTTGCCGCGATAAAATATATTTGATATATATTTTTAGTTATGTATATAAAGATATATGAAATAAAACTATGATATATTTTACGTATGGTAATTTTAAATCAATGATACAAATAATAATTAAAATATATTAGGATATATTTTTTTGGTGTTTTTTTAGTTTTTATTATTGTTTAGTTTATATAATATAATAATAATTATATTTTTCTTGTTTATATTATAGATTTATCAATAATTATATGTTATTAGATGTGATTGTATTTTACAAGTTTTTAAGATATGAAGTTAGAATTTTAAAGTGATAAATATTTTAATTGGAATAAATAAAATTATAAATAATGTAATAGCATAATTAATATATTAATATATACTGATAGAATTTTGGTACCTAAGTTTTTCTAATTTTACATAATCAATTTCTAGTTACTAATCTTTAAATAATAAGTATAGTAAATATATATACATATATATATTACCTCGTAATTAAAATCTAATAAATACCAAGTGTAACTGTAACTATAAATGTTAGTGTAATATACAGTCAAAGATAATCGTCACAATCATATTATTCCAATTTATTAAAGGCTTAGATTCAGGCGAAAAATGAAGAAAACAAACAATATATAGAAAGAAATAATCCTACATTTATTTTTTTAATTTATATATTACTACTTACTAGTATTTACTAAAAATAAGCTTATTAATTCCGTCTTAATATATAAGATTCTTGCATAATTTTGTAGCAAGTAATTTTTTTCCATATAAATGGTAATAACATATTCTTTTTCCCATATTTGTCAAATAAATACATTTATTACAATATCAAAACTATACTCTAATCTTGACTATATATATATATAAGAAGCTTAAACGCTTTCATTTCCATCAACTAAACCAAAAAAAAACTGTGATTAATGGCGTCTAAGTTTCTGATCTTGAATGTTTCGTCTCTCTTCTTCTTCCTCGCCATCTCACATGCTCAGTATTACGACAACGACCAAACAAAAGTCTTCGACGTCAGAAACTACGGTGCTCATGGCGACGGCAAAACAAACAACGCTCAAGCCTTTACAAATGCATGGAACGATGCTTGTCAATGGAGTAAAGGAAGATCAACGGTCTATATTCCTCTAGGAACATTCTTTCTTCATCAAGTAACGTTCACTGGTCCATGCAAAAACCCTATTACTGTTCTTCTCAAAGGAACTATATTAGCTCCTAAGAACCCTAACTCCATCAAACAAGATCAATGGATCTTGTTCAAGTACATCGATTATCTCACTATTACTGGTGATGGATTACTTGATGGTCAAGGTTCTTACTCTTGGTCTCAAAATGATTGTCAAAAAAACCCTAACTGTCAAGCATTACCTATGAACATAGGGTTTGCTTTCGTTAGATCTTCGAGGATCAATGGCTTAAGATCGACCAATAGCAAAATGGGACATTTTAACTTCTTTGCTGTTGAAGATTTTAATGTTACTGGCGTTATTATCACTTCTCCTGGTGATAGCCCTAATACTGATGGAATCAAGATCGGGAAATCTAAGGATATGATTATCTTTAACGTTACTATCGGAACTGGTGATGATTGTATTGCGATTCTTGATGGGAACATGAACTTGGGTATCTCTAATGTCAGGTAAATTATTTACTTAACTAAATCTCATAATACTAATTACAAATCTTAGCGTTATAATATATAGTGTGAATGTTTTGATAACATGAATAACTAAATTGCATAAGCTATAATATATGATAATATTTTATCATATAAATTTTGATAATTTTATCGAAAATATTTTAACACTTTGTCATACGTTCAATTTTTTTTTTAATAAGACTTTGACACGTGTCGATTTATTAATAAAATTATAACAAATTTAAATATATATTATATTTTAAAATTTAATAGTTATAATATTTTTGTTTAACTTTATTTATAATAATAATATAATATTATTGATGAATCTCATGATATAATATTTTATTTAAATTTAATATATATATATATAACTAATATTATTAGTAAAATTTATTTTATGATATTAATATAATATTTTGATATTGATTGTGATAATAATATANTTTGACAAAATTATGATAATAGTATAATATTTTATTTAAATTTTATTTATATTAAAATTTAAAAAATCTCACATTGAATATCATTTTTGTAAAACCAATATTTTATATTTTATTTAAATAAATTTTGTCTATATGTCTAATCCAATATTATTTGATCTCTTGTTATTTCCAAACACCAGTTGCGGACCAGGACATGGGATTAGTGTCGGAAGCCTCGGGAAATACAAATACGAGAAGGACGTTTGGGATATAACCGTTAGAAACGCAGTTTTCAACGGCACAACCGATGGTTTACGTATCAAAACATGGGCTAAGTCAAATTCTCAAATACTAGTTTCAAAGTTCTTATACGAGAATATCCAAATGATAAATGTTGGAAAGCCAATAAACATTGATCAAAAGTATTGTCCAAACGGACATTGTGATAGTTCACAACACTATGCTTCTCATGTTCAGATCAAAGACATTACGTTCAACAACATTTGGGGAACTTCAACGAGTAAAGAAGCTTTGAAGATACAATGTAGTAAAAGATTTCCTTGTCAAAACGTTAAGCTGTCGGATATTGATTTAAAGTATGTTGGAAAAGATGGTTTAGTTACGGCTTTGTGTGAGTATGTTGATGGTAAGGTTTTTGGTAAAGTTGTGCCTTCAGATTGTGAGATTTGATGTTATTTATAAGTTTGTAGGATTTAGGTTTGCTTTGATCGATGTGTTGCTGAAGATATTGAAACCTTGTTAAACATCCAAATAAGTTATAAATTTGGGATGTGAATGGTTGATTTGGTATAAATGCATTATTTTAGGAGAAGGGAAACGAGTTGGTTTATATGAGTTTTTTTTTTAAATAATACGTTAGCGTTGATTTATCATGTATGGTTAAGGTTTCATCCTTAAAATGATAAATAATAAATAATTCATTTTGAATTCTTTAGTTTTATATTATTTTGTGTTAATTATAATTAAGAAAAAATGATCTTCAGTTTTATAATAGGTTAATTCTCATAAACACTATTAAATTTACTTTGTATTCCATAAATATCAATTAAATTGATTTAGAACTAAATTACCATTTAATAATTTAATTAAATTAGAAATTAGATTTTATTTTAATAAAATTATAGAAATACTAAACCCAAACATTATATACTAAAACTCTAATCTTAAATAGTAAATTCTAATATCTAAATTAAAAATTAATAAATATTAAACCCCAACACTAAATACTAAAGTTTAACCATAAATATTAAACTCTGACCCCTAAATAATAAATATTAAACCCAAACATTAAATTTAAACTCTAACATTAAATAAAAAGTATATATTTTTATTAAAAATATAATTTATAATAAAATATATTTTTAATAAAAAATGGTATTTATGTACAAATAAAAAATTAATATAATTTTATCAAAAAACTACATTTGTTCGGTTTAAAGGGAATTTCTCTTTTAATTTTTTAGATGATTTATTAATTAAACCAAAAGAAACGTAAAAAAAAAAAAAAAAAGAAAAATAAAATATATGGAATATTCCAATTATGATTCCTTTAGGTAAACACAAGAAACAAAAACCCTAAAATATTACCTCCACTCACAAAACGCCTCCACAAAAAAAATGTCTAAAGATAATGGTTGGTCAAAACTATGTCCCGATCTCTTACGATCAATCTTCGAAAGCTTAAGTACCTTAGATTTCCATCGAGCAAAAACCGTTTGCTCAAACTGGTACACTATATCTCGAACATGTTCTTTATATCCATGGCGTATCATATTCCGAGGCAAAAACTCTATCTTATTTGATCCAATACAAGACAAGATCTACACTAAAAACCTACTTGGTATCGACTTCTCCCACACACATTGTCTCGCTAGCTACGGTAATTGGATACTTAACGTAGATTATCGTTTAGATTTTCATATCTTGAACGTGTTTACTCGTGAAAGAATCAATCTTCCTTCATTAGAGTCATGGCTTAATGGTGATCGTCCTTATAGATTCATACGTAATGGTATGTTTGATTACTTTCTTGAGCTTTACGGCACCAAGTTTCTTGTAACATGGAATGATTTTAGGTATGGGAAAACAGCTGTTTTATGGGTTAACATGAGAACTGGTGATTACGTTGTTGCATGGGTTATTAAACAGTTTTATATCTGTTCTTACAAGAAGACAAGAGAAAGAGATGATGATGATGATGATGATAAGAGATGGGCTATTACATGCACACAATGTGAAGACATGGCTTATAAAGATAACAAGCTTTATGTTTATACATATGATCATTACATTAACATTCTTGATTTCTCTGGAGACTATCCAAAACAAACCTTAGAAGAAAACCCTTATCTTAACCATTCTTTTCCGTTCTTTGATACGATTTATAAGCTAAAAATCGCGGTTACAAACTCAAGAGAGGTTCTGATAGTTTTGAGTTTAAGAGAGTTAGATAGAAAGTTTTGTGTTTATAAGTTGAATCTTGAGATTGGTGATTGGGAAAGAGTAGAGTCTTTGGGAGATGAAATGTTGATTTTTGGTCATGGGGTTACAATAAGAGCACCTGTTAAAGATATTAGTGGTGGTGGACTTAAGAGTGATGCAGTGTGTTTTCTTGATGATGATTATTTATCTCATGATTATGTTACAATGATGAGACAAAAACTTTGTGGTGTGTTTGATCTTGAGACAAGTATGATCACATGGCATACAAGATTAGAAGATTTGTCTCCAAAGGTTTGGTGGTTTGTTCCTGGATATGGTTAATTAGTCTCTTCAACTCTTTAATAACGTTTGTATGAAACTCTATTTTATACTCTCTTATTTTGGTTTTTAACATAATAAGTATTTTGATTGTAACACTTTTTTTAGCTTTTAATTTTTTTTAAAGATTTTGCATGATTTCTACAAGAGTTTGTGTTAGGTGTGGGCAGACCTAAACCGATCCAAAAATAGTGTATTAAATATAACCGTAAATTAGAATTTTATATCTAAAAAATCGAAAGTGAACAGAGAAACCAAATGTGTATCCTAATACCTAGAATACATGTTTATATAAAAAAAATATTAGTTACTAATTATCCAAAATTCCAATTATAAATTTTAAAAATACTCAAAATAACAAATTTATCTTAAAATTATATTGTTATTATATTTTTGAAAATTTAATCAGATTTTATCCTATAAAACTTTTGTTTGACCTAAACTATTATTTAACCGAGAGCTAAGGACCAACTCCACTTTACATGTAAGGGTCGTTATTATAGTTGGAAAGAACAATTTTGGAAGATGTTAACTGAAAGATATTCATGAACCAACCAATAATAAACTAGTTTTGGAAAAAAAATTATTTTTATAAATAGAGGTCTCTCTCTTCCAATCATGATTCATGATTAAAAAGTCTCAATTACTGCCTTGTGAATGAAGTAATCTCACAACATATTCTTAAGAAACGTATTTAGGGTTTTATGGTTGTCATCAGAAACCCATACCTCCCATACCGCCCATGCCACCACCACCGCCCATAGGTGGAGATGCATCGTCTTTTGTTGGAATCTCAGTCACAACTGCTTCCGTTGTTGTCAACAAAGACGATACACTAACCAACATAAATAATAAACCAATTAGCTTTTATAATATAAACACTAAACTACAAAACTTGATTAGAGTTTTCTACTTTCTTTACCTTGCAGCATCAACTAATGCAGTTCTGATAACTTTCAAAGGGTCGATTATACCAGCCTTTACCATATCAACATATTCTCCTGAAAGTAATTGCAAAAACATGACTAGTTCAGTAACCCATAGAAATCAAAATTTCAAGATGAATTTAAAAGTGTATAACCACCTTTAGCAGCATCATAACCGAGGTCTGTATTATCTTGCTCTAAAAGCTTGCCTACGATAACTGCACCTTCAACTCCGGCATTGGAAGCTATCGTGTGAACAGGTGTCTGCATTAAAGAAAGATCTTGAGTGTATTATTCTACAAATTGATTAACTCTAAGGGAGAACAAGAAAAGATGAACCTTGAGAGCGTTTTGAATGATTTGGACACCAATTTTTTGATCAAAGTTAGCTGTGGTGAGCTTGTCAAGTTCTTTTGAAGCGTACAAAAGAGCAACACCACCACCTGTAATACACATAAATCAATGAAATCCTCTGTTTCGATGAGAACTTGAGACTAAAGTTTATCTTAGGGATCTTCATATAGTGTTTACCTGGAACAATACCCTCTTCCACAGCTGCTTTGGTTGCGTTTAGAGCATCGGTTACTCTATCTTTCTTCTCGCTAACTTCTGACTCACTTGCTCCTCCAATCTAAAATCCCATATGAATAATCACGTTATTGGTAATAAATGCTTTGACTGATTAATTTAAGGTTTAAAAGGTTTGAAAAACAATGTTAAGAGCGAATGTGCATTACCTTAAGTACAGCAACTCCACCAGATAGCTTAGCCAACCTCTCTTGTAATTTCTCCTTGTCATAGTCAGAGGTGCTTGCTTCAACCATGGAACGTATCTGTGTGAATTAGAACATATTTAACTTCCTTACCAGCTGAGAAAAATAGTTACATTTTCTATGCGATAATAATCGAAAATATAAACCAACCTGTTCACATCGTTCCCCAATTGATTTCTTGTCACCAGCTCCATCAAGAATAACTGTGTCATCTTTGGATACACTTATCTGTTAACAAATGAAAATCAAGTTATAAACAATGTAAGAGAACGTAAATGGGAAAAGTAAAATAAGCTGATAAAATTGAGCCAAACAAACCTTTTTGCAGTTTCCAAGCATACTGAGGTCGGCTTTCTCAAGATTCATGCCTAACTCTTCTGTTATTACCTGTAAATTGAAATCATCAATGAAACATTATAGCTCATTCTATTAGTATGAGTGTGATTGTCTTGACAGATAGTAAAATAGGAACTTAGACTTGCCTGGGCTCCGGTGAGGACAGCTAAATCGTGTAAATTGGCCTTTCTGTTCTCTCCAAAACCAGGGGCCTTAACAGCACAGATCTGTAACGCAACACCATCCACATCAATCTAAGCAACTAATATTTCTAATAACCTGCAGTGAAAAACAGGCATATAACAAAAAGCTGAAGGGAAAAAGACCTTGATTCCGGCACGAAGTTTGTTCAGAATTAAAGTGGCAAGAGCATCACTCTCTATATCCTCAGCAACGATGAGCAGTGGCCTTTGCTTCTGAAAAAGGAAAGAGAAAATAAATCTCAATCTTCAGATAAAAAAGTAACTTTAAGAATATTAGACATTATCAACAATCAAGTAATAAGTTAAGTGTGTGTGTGTATACCTTGAGGGCCAGTTCTAAAACTTTCACCACAGCGTTTATACTGGAAATTTTCTTCTCGTAGATTAGAATGAGAGGGTCATCTAGTTCCTGCAAACCATATCCACAAAGAATAAATCAAATGTGAAGTTCCTTAAATTTATAGAGCAACAATGTGGGAATCCTTACACATTTTTGGTTTTTCTGGTTTGTTATGAAGTATGGTGAGATGTATCCTCTATCAAACTTCATACCTTCAACAACTTCCAGCTCATTGAACAAGGTCTTCCCATCCTGTTAAAGATGATAGCATAAGTCACCTTCAAAATGACAAAATAAAATAATTTAGGGATTAAATTCAACTCACTTGAATTGTGATGACTCCCTCTTTGCCAACAGTTTCCATAGCCTTTGCAATTAGTTCACCAATTTCTCTTTCTCCATTCGCTGATATTGTTCCAACTTGAGCAATTTCTTCAGAAGTGCTAATCATGCGTGCTCGGCTCTTCAAGTTCGTGACAACAGTATCAACTGCCAGTTTGATACCACGTCTTAGGTCCATTGCATTCATTCCAGCGGCAACTGATTTACAACCTTCGGTGAAGATAGCTCGAGTAAGGACTGTAGCACATGTTGTTCCTGTAAAGCATACCACAATTTTTTTCAGATACAAAAACAACGATTAAAGGTAGGAGACTACCAATCCATTTACTAAAAACAAAAACAAACGTTTTAGTAGAACGAAAGGCCCTTACCATCCCCAGCTACATCATTTGTGGCATTAGCAACCTGTTTGACAAGACTGGCACCAACGTTCTTAACTCTGTCCTTGAACTCAATGCTTTTGGCAACAGTCACACCATCCTTTGTCACCTTCGGTGCACCCCAACTTTGTTCGATGATAACAGTACGACCCTTAAAAAAATGAAAAAATTTAGGAAATGGTTTTTGACACTAGTTAATAGGGTATCATATTATACAACTGTTGGTACTTGGTCCATCAAATCATTTCATTTAACTTGATTCACTTGTAATATCAAACTTTTGAACAGAAACTATCTGAAAAACAAGTTAATACCTTGGGCCCCATAGTGACTTTAACTGTATCAGCAAGCTCCTCAACACCCTTAAGCATTAAAGCCCGAGCTTCAACACCAAAGTGTATGTCTTTGGCTGCATAATTCCTAGTAGAATTGAGTCTGCTTCCAATCTAACAATACACAAGAGTTCAAATCAATAGATACCCATAAACTCCTAAAACAGCATAGTAATTAGATACAAAATAAGAACACGAACCTGGGTTGTACACTTTGTGGAAACCCTGTTGAAACAAATAAAAAACTCATCAATATATGAAACCAAGTGTCAGAAATACACATAAAGTAATCATATGCAACAATCATCTATCAAGTAGAGCGGTGATGATTACACAGGACAGTTAAAAAACTACAATTAAATCTGATCTGTTAACACGTTGATCAGAATCAGGAACTAAAGTGATACATATATTTACCAATCCCTATCAGTTTCTTACATCTCCGAGGAACCAATCCGAAACAAAATCAAAACAGGAGACACATAAGCTGGATAGATCTACCTAGATTTTGAAGCAATGTTGGTGACAAGTCGATACATAATCTCAACCGAGAAGCTTACAGTTGCTACTGAACAGATCGAGCAAAAGAAGCTGTTAAGTGTTAAGTGACAAGAGGAGAAGAGAAATGAAGCGGAGTGAAGAAGATTCTAGACCAAGGGTTTAGGGTTTAGGTTGAGTGTTTTTATCATCCGATTTGGATCCGATCGAGTTTGACCCGGTACTTTTAGATTATGGGCCTTTTAAAGCCCACTTTATCATTACGGACATTTAAAAATTAAAACTGAGAAGTAAAAATTCACAAAATTCCCCAAATATCTGATCGTCTTCATCGGAACCGATTTGAGAGATCAAATTGTAACGAGTGTTGAAGATGACGGAGGCGACGATAAGGAATAAGCCAGGAATGGCGAGTGTGAAGGATATGCCTTTGCTTCAAGATGGTCCACCACCTGGTGGTTTCGCACCTGTCCGATATGCTCGCCGGATCTCCAACACAGGACCAAGCGCCATGGCTATTTTCCTGACCGTTTCCGGTGCTTTTGCTTGGGGGATGTACCAAGTCGGTCAAGGCAATAAAATTCGCAGGTAAAAATAAGAAATGAGATGTAAATATAGCTCACTTCACATTTAACTCCTTTTCCCAGCAATATTTTGAGACTGAGAATAACAATTTTGTTTAGCTAGCCTAGAAGAAATCAAAACTACTTGCACGATGATGATCGATCATATATATTACTTCGATCTTGGTTTTTAGGTGGGTCAGATTGTGACTTGTGAGTTATTAGCTTAGTTAGTTAGTGTTAGATTTTTGTGTTGTTTACTACTAATAACAAGAATATGTATGATCAAAATCTAACGGTAACTGTATTTTGTATTGTAACCATTCAGTTTTTGATCGTTGTCGTGTTAAATGGTTAATTACTGTAACCTTATAAACCGTATAATGATGAAGAATATTGTGTCAAAATGAGAGCAAATGTAATCTACAACAAAGTTTCTTCTTATTAAGATTGGTATGATGAATAGGGCGTTGAAGGAAGAGAAATACGCTGCCCGTAGAGCAATTTTACCCATTCTTCAGGCCGAAGAAGATGAAAGGTAGAGAAAAAATTATCATGTATTAACACTCATGCCTTGTGGTGGTATAAACTCATTTGTTCATTGCTAATAGGTTTGTGTCTGAGTGGAAGAAGTATCTAGAGTATGAGGCGGATGTTATGAAAGATGTTCCTGGATGGAAAGTTGGCGAAAACGTGTACAATTCTGGTCGTTGGATGCCTCCATCTACTGGAGAACTTCGTCCTGATGTTTGGTAATGTATCAATAGCTCCTTTTGTTGATGAATGTTTTCTAAGCAGCGTTTTATAGAACCTTGATGTTTGTTATGTCTCTTTTCTCGTCGTATAATAAACATACTCAGTTCATGTACTGATTCGCATTGAGCTAACATTCTCTGTTTTCTTTTTACTTCTTTCACATATCAGAACCTATAATAGAAAAACTTCGACATGAACCCATAAGTTTGTTTTCTTTTCAGAGTAGCTATAAATGTCAAATCTCAGAGTTGTATTTACTGAGTATCATAAGTTGCACTAGTGTGTCAGTCCCTGCACTGTCATCTAATGAACATGTGTGTGAGGGTAAATATTTGTTTTCTGATAAATGCAAAGTTTCAATATTTCGATATCATAAATTAGAATCTATAACTATAGATTATCCATATTTCTTCAGTTGTTTGAATAAAACTTAGAAAACGAAACATGCAATAGCAGACATGTTGCGCTTTTGACAAAGAAATATAAGGAAACCTCAAGATTCACTCTTCAGATTGTTGTCTGAGGTGGAAGTGGAGTAGCCGTGCTTGAACCAGTCCTTAGCGCAGAAGAGAGCTTCCAATGTCACATGTTGAAGGGAGCACCTGTAGTTATCCATCTTTTTCACCTCCGTGTCAAAAACAGAATCTGGAGAGACAGTACAAAAGGGTAATGAGAGAACATCAGCTGCCATCTTGGAGAGAATAGGGTACTTGGTTTGGTTCAGGCTCCACCAGCCTAGAACCTCAAAATCCTGTGACCGCGGTATCAAAGATTCCTCCAGGTACTGGTCGAGCTCCGATTTCACTTGTTGGTGACTACTTACCTCAGAGATATAAAGCTCAAAGTCTGAGAAGCCATCACCAATGGTGAGAAGAGGAAACTCCTGTGAGGATCCCTCAAGGTGGTGGTGGCCTTCCTGGAGGACATCAACGTGAAGACCTTCATGAGAGATTGTAAAAGCAGCTTCTTCCTGCAGCATTGCATGTGATTGAGAATGATGTTGTGCCTCTTCTTCCTGTGGCATTGCAAGTGATTGAGTGTCTTGGTTTAAGGCACTAGCCTCATCTGATTGCAGCTCTTGTTGCACAGCTTCTTCACCTTCTTGAGCATACTCTTGGCAAAATCTACCATCAACATTTTGTGGGTTTTGGCTAGGTTCAGGACTTTGTTCCACTTCCTCAATTGGCTGAGTCTCCTCTAGGATTCCCTCTACTGCATGTATCTCATCTCCTGCTTCCTCAACATGCTTCTCCACCATTTGTGCCTCCTGAGCCACTTCTTCAACTGGTTGAGTGTCTTCAAGCATTTCCTCTGCCTGCATAAACCCATCATTCCCATGTCCCACATAAGCATCCAACAGAGACTGACTCTGGTCAGCATAGTCATTGTACAGATCATGTATACCATCATCAACACTCCTGATCCATTTTTCTGCATCTTCCCCATAAGCCTTAGAGAAACTAAACTCAATAAGCTTCATCTTGAAACGTGGATCCATCACCACAGCAACTGACAGAAGCAGGAAACATCCTCTCCAGTACTCATCAAACTTCTGTTTCAGTGGGTTGGCCAGGTTTCTCACCTCCGGGTCTTCACTCATAGCTTTGTGGCTTAGCTCTAGCTGAAGCTTTGTCATTTCATGGTACATCTCATTTGCTGTCAAACGAGTTGGGCCAGTCAAAACATTAGCAGCATCAAAAAGAACTTTTAAACACGAGCACATAATCTCAATCTTTCTCCAATCTTCAGGAGAGATTAACATTTTATAATCACAATCGAAGTCCCCCAGACAAGAAAACACTTCTTTATGTTCACAAGCAGCCAACAACATGTTGTAACTTGTGTCCCAACTCGTTTGATTGTCAATGATAAGATCTTTTGTAGAAGGGATTTGAAGTTGTTTCTTCAGATCATCAAACCTCTCTCCACAACTGTCTTTGTATTTCACAAACTTCACACTATCACGGACTTTTCTTATGGGAGCCTCAAGATCCTCAGCTCCAAGAAGATCTTGCGCCATACCGCTTAAGAACCGAGCATAGCAACTCCCCAACAACAACTGACCAGACAATACATGTTGGTTCCTAGCAGACAAACAACACCTGAGGTGTTCAATAGAGGTTTTATTCACCACTGATGACCCAACAGTAAGGCTAGAAACCCTTCTCTCCAGATTCCAATCGGATAAACAAGCTGCAATAGGCTGATTCAAAGCAAAATCTGAATCTAGGGAAGGAACAACAACAACATTTAGAAGCTTCCGAGTTAGATTCCAGTCCCTATCAATGAAATGTCCAGTTACAAATGCATAGCCCACTGATTGATTTGATGTCCACATATCTATAGTAAGGTTAACTCGCCCCGGAATCTCATTGATGAAGTCCAAAAGCTTTTGTTTCTCTGACAAGTACATAGTAACACATTCAGAACCAATGGTATTGAAGCTTACCATATTGAACTGAGGACAAAGCGCTTGGACAAAACTAGTAAATCCAGAATGCTCAACCATGTGAAGTGGATATCCATGGATGATAATCATCTTCGCCAACTCATTATAGCAACGATTCTGATCTAAAGGAGCATTCATAACTTTAGCAGTAGTCCTCTGACGTTTCTTGGGAGGACCAGTGCTACGATCTTTAGAATCAACAATCTCGGCGAGCTGAGTAGACTCCTGATTCATAGGACATATACCTAATTGAATATGACGCTTAAGATGGCTAGTTCCTGCCAACTTTTGACCAGTAATGTAAGCAAATGATCTTCTACAGTGCTTACAAAAAGCTTTTGAAGATCCAGGACTAGTAGTTTCAATGGTGAAATGCTCCCAAACCATAGACTTCTTCCTCCTACTCCTTACGGGTAGTGTAACAGGTTCAAGAAGCAAGCCATCATCAGTATCCACATTAGTTCCATCCTCAATAGCCCTTGTGGGGTTGTACAAGGTCATAGAAGTGTTATGTGAAGCATCAACATCCATATGAGATTGGTCATCAATCTCAAAAGAACCATTATTATCAATCAACATCAAAGAGTCATTATTATCCATATCCTTATAGAACTAACTGTCCTGCAACAGAGAAGCAAAATTAGAACACATCAAAATTCAAATATAAACATATATCAAACATAATACTGAATTTTAATTTATAAAAACATTTTACAAGAGATTCATTCATTAACATAAGTTTATACTTTCTTCTACATAATACTAATTTTAATTTTGTCAGAGATTGAAATAAGTCATGTTCATGGAGAGATAGGGCAAACAACTTTACAGAAGAAGAACCCAAACAAAACCAATGAAAATAAAAAAAATACCTTTACCTAGAGTCAGAAGAAGGGAGAGACTCGAGGTTAATGGGCTTTGAGATGAGTTTTAGCTCTGCACTTTTGTCGAGTTTTAGAGATTGAGATAGCAAAGTGGACCTTATTACGGCTAGGGTTTTGAGCTTTTTTTTTTCGGCCTTATGTTTATATAGAAGGAACGAGGGCAAAAGTGGAATTTTACTATTGCCTTTTTTCTAGACAATCCAGTATCATTTAATTAGTATTTACTACTACCTAGCTTTATCGATTTCATTATGTATATATTCGAAATTTAACAATTTATATTAATATATTTTTCCATTCGTATATTTTACACACATTTATATTTTTTTATTATAAAGGTATCTCTCATAAGTAATGAGAGTAATATATATTTTAGCACAGTTACACAGGGAGAAAAATTAAACCCCAATTTCTAGTTCTAAACAGAGGCAGTACGTGGCAAACGCCCGGCCCCATCTTTATTATCCGACCCATCAGGATCCGGCCCGCCTCCACAAACGAAAGTACATTCCACGCCGCATATATTACTGAAACACGAAAACAAGCCGTTTCCTCCTTCAGTGTGAC
>KE157936.1:28938-42793 GCA_000411055.1 Leavenworthia alabamica
CTCGGTTGCTCGATCATCGGCGTTGATCTTCTAGGAGTCTTACGTGAGCGATCGTACGAATGATATGGTGATTCGTCATACCTCTCGTGTCTCTCACTTCTCGGTTGAATCACATTGTGATTCTCCATTGACGACTGATCCACAAAATCAGGCTCGTATGCATCGTAACTCTGACTCGGAATCTTAGGAGATTGATAACGAAGCGCATAATTAATCGATTTCGTCTCATCGGAATCCGACGTCGTCGAATCATGTCCCGACGTTGTAGGAATAGTTTCCGATGCTTCACTCATCAACGCACTCGCAGGCTTCCTATTAACCAAACGGATCCGTTCAGCTCTGCTCAAAAGATCAGAAACAACCATTGAGCTCGTATCACTCAACGTACGACGAAGCATCGGTGGCTTAGAGGCTACAGATTGGTACTGTTTCGAAGATGGAGGAGATTGTGGATTCTTTGAGCTTCCTTTGATGCTATTAAGATGCAAATTCTGCAAATGTGGATCTTCTTCTCCAAGTAAATCTCTATAACCTACTGCAGATGAATCCATATTAGTATAAAGTGGCATACTACGCATTGATCCATCAAGTATCCCTACACCAATGTTTAATATCCCTTGAGGACGACCTGATGGTCTACGAACTTGAAGTGCCACGAATCGCATTCCTGGTGGCGGTGTATGGCGATATTCTTGGTTAGTTTGGTAACCAGGTCGACGATTTGGTGGGACTAAGTTGCTTATAAGGACACGGATTGTTCCGACGTGTACATCACGGAACCAATGTAAAGCATAGATTTCTATGACTACAGCTGAAGTATCAGCGTAGAGGAAATCTTCGTTGACTCGAAAGACAAACTTGTCGTTCCAAGTTGGGTTTGCACCACCGTTGTAATCTACTCGGGTGGTGAGTTTGCGTTCTGAGTGAACCCAAGCCACCGCGTAAGTTTTCATTTTACGTGAGACAGGGGCTAGGTCTTGTGCGGAGATGATGTTGAGTTCTAGTAATTGAAAAGAAGGAAACATAGCCATTGTTGATTTGTGAGTTGATAAAATCAGTTACATTTGAAGAGTTTAGAAGAATTAAAATATTGAATTCTTGATCGAGGATTCATTATTGGATATAGATTATTAGATAGTTTTTATTTGTTTGGTGGCAAACCTCCGAATGGTATGGATAAGTTCTAGGCCATTGCTTCATATCTCCTTTTTTTTTTGCGATGTTTATATTTTTAACCTTTGAAATTTAATCTTAGGCTCCATTTTTGGGTTGTGTTTGTGGAGAAATAGTAAACTAGAGGGAATGTGATATTTATTTAGTGGACTTTTTTAGAAGTTTGCTATATTAGGAATTAATAGGATTAAATTTTAAATTCTCAGGAGATATGAACATTGTTCATGATGTTCAATGGAGAAGTATATGAGAACATACTTTTTATGCACAGCAACGTTTGATTTAGCTTGGATCACTGTCAATATAAAGAACAAATTTGGTATAGATTATGAAGTTCATAGAGAGAATATAAGAGCAATAGGATAGATGAATTATTTTCATAATTGCAAATACTGCAAAAAAAGATACAACAGAAGTTGAGAGTTTCGAGGGAGATATAACCCGGAGATGAACATTTGAAATTTGCTGAATGAGTTTTTAAAGATTGTTCATGAGTCTTGCATAGAGTCATCATCGGCGTTGACTTTATCGTCGTCATCAGGAAGACCAAATATACGTAGGTTACGGTCCATCGAACCAACTGCAACATATTGTGCATCCTGACCAAACTTCACACACGTAGTTTTACCTGCAAATTTAAAGGTTTAGGAATTACGCACATTATCACCCTCTGTGACTATTGAAAGAATAGGGTAATACCAGTGCCGGAGAGATCTGGGAGTGTCTTGATAATGTTCCATTCAGCTTTCACACTCGCTGTCTGGTACACTCTGCAGCCAAACATACAAAATACATTTTGTCAAAGTCCAGATTATCAAAGCTTTATCTCTTTGATCAACTATTTCCAAATGAGTACTCAACCTGATATCTGATGCAGCAATACCGAGATAAGATCCACTAGGATCAAACTCCACTGCACAGAAAGAAAAAAAGTATTTTCATTCAAGCTTACTGTTATACATGGAGATTTCTTTATCAACAAAAACAACTAGAAATGGATATGGTACCAGAGTTCGCATCTGCAGATAAAAATGACTTGAAATTTCTTAATTTACGCAGGTCCCACAACCTAACACCATCCTCAGCAGCAGTCTTTCCATTTCCAGAGCAAAAAAGAAAAGCATTTATGTAAACAAAACTTTAGTAGTATTTTACCCTTGTTGTAGTTTGTTTGTTCAAAGAGTACTCACCGCAAGGAAATAACCATTTTCAGAGAAAGATATAGCTGTCACTTCCCCTGTGTGTCCATCAAACTTCGCCACATTTGCCTATTATAAACACAAAAACAAAAACAAAACAAAATGAAGAATACTAGATGTCCCTAATGGTTTATAAGAGGTGACGGCTAGAGTTTTTACCTGACTTTTAACATCCCAAATCTTGACAACAGATTGAGAAGTACCGGTTCCGAGAATAAGACCATCGGGATGAAAAGCAGCAGCCGTGTAATCCACCTTCTCAGAATCATCCGCTACCTGAATAAACACAAGAAAGATGATAATAGCTCATATTAGGAAAGGAGCTTGTACTGTCGCCACACATCTACCTAACGAAGAAGCTGATATGATAATGATTATGAAAAGGGTATAATCCAAGCAAATAGGCAATACTAGAAACGAAGACAGGATTTAGAGGATTCTTTAGTGAAAGGGTTTATGGACCTTTGCAAGGCATAAGCCAGAGGACAGATCGTAGAAGCACCATGTACTGTCAAGAGATGCGGACACAAAGTATTTATTTGTGGCATGCACAGTAATAGCTCGCACCTGAAAAAGCATTGCTTTTATGTTAAACAACAAGTATATATGAATTAAAAAGGAATAAAATGTAACAAACTGTGAGAGTTCTTGAAATTCATTCTCACTTCTGCATAGTGATCGTTCAAAATATGCTTACAAGCATAGTTCCCATCCCCAGAATCCCGCCAGATGCGAACTGTCTGCAGTAAGTTACTAATTTAGTAGTGGAATACATATCAAGCAAATTATCAACAGTATGTCCTGTAAGAAATTGAACAAATAGCAGAGATATCTGGTGTGTATCATCAAAACATCTTTCATAACTGAAGCGAACCAAAGTTTTTCAAAGATAGAGTAGAATTCGATTTCATGACTACTAGTCATCTTCTCGCACTTAAAATAAAAATATGTATCTGCCTGCTACTACTTTTGAAAACAAAAGTAATGCAGAACGCAGGATTATAAACTTCCTACAGAAATAATGAACAAGCACCATTCATGAAAGTTTGAAACTGTGGGTAATAAGTCTGTAAACGTTTCTTGTGTTACCTTGTCAGTCGAAGCAGTTAACACAAGATCAGCATCCCCTACAAATTTTACACTTGTAACCTACAAAAGAGTAAGGACATATCAAGCACAGAGCTACATAAGAAGTAGAAATTAAGGCAAAAAGGTACCTTCTTCGAGTGGCCAGTCAGAGTTGACAAGATTTGTCCAGAAGGGCGATCAAAGAGAACAGCAGTTGCATCAACTCCTCCAGTAGCAATCAAATCCTGATTAGTGATTAGCGGATTGAAAATAAAAATAATAGTGAGAGGTAAACTTTGGCACACCAGAACTAGTAAAGTGGAATATCAAAAGACACGTGAATGATCACTGGTCATAATACAAACTCATCACATTAATTCGCATACAGTGTATTGATATGCAAGAGGCAAATAGAAAATAATTATACAAAAAGGACAACAAATAAAATGATTATTGCCGCAGCAAGGTCTCGAGGTTGTATTAAAATAATTTATAAGTCTGCCTGTCAGGTATGTATGCAGTGACTTCCAGAAACAGAGGAAAATACTAATAACGTGATGTAACAAGATAAATTTCCAAAGAGAAACCTTTGAATGTAGGATGTCCATTGAGCAAATGCCCGGTTTGTTGGTCTTGTGAAGTGGGTGGCTTGATAGCTGAGTGAACTTCTCCAAAGCATCTATTGAAGCCAATGTTTGAGGAATCTATAAAGTAAATGATGAAGTTATCAAAACAGCAGGAACCGACGCAAGAAAAAAAACAAGACACTCTAAAGTGCCAATTGACTGGAGAATGCCAAAAGAAAGATGCAAAGGGAGGTAGAAACAGCAAAATTTTCCTTTAAAGTTTCAAAGGTATACTAGGAGGATAGGATCTAAATAGATGTACTGAGTTACACAAATCATAAGCCTACACTACAACATTTGAACGTTACAAACTAACAAAAAATACATAAAATAGCAAGTCATGAGGTCTCGACGTCTAACTTACAAATGCATGATTAAAGATAAATGGGAATCTATATACAATACGGTAGTACCTGTCTCTTTTTGCGCTTTTGGGAAAGAGCAGCATTACAATCTGTCAATTCCGTGATAATATCAGTTGAAATTCCAGGACACACTTTCTTTGCATCAGGTCCCAATTCTTCTTCACCGGCGGCTATAATACAACAAAGGAGTATAGTGACATGTTAGAAGAGGTAAAACTACATAGCCAACATACTTCAAAAAGTTACAATCATACCTCGTTTACCATTACTCACTACAGCATTAGCTGTCACAGCTTCTGGGGCTGCAGGTATATATCTTTCAACCTCTGCAAGCAATTGGCGTGCTTCATCTCTTTCTTTTTTAAGTCTAGCAATAACACGGCAAGCAGAATCATGCTGCAAACAGAAGGCAAAATGTATCTTATAAATAGACCAAATACAATTAGTGAGAGATGAAATAATTTGAGGAAAATGGTAATAACAAAAATTCTGATCGTGCCACCTCATCCAGTGGTGGCACAAACACACAACCGAAATCACCTGATACAAGGCATGACTCAGCTCTTGCCTTGCAGTATGTAGTTGTTGCTCCAGTGAAAAATTTGATAGCATCAAACCGTCCCATTCCTAGAATTGAAAACAGATCAACTTCTCACACAAATATTCTTTTTTTCAACCTAAGTAATAAAAAATTTCTCTTGATTCGCAGTCGAATACGAGTAGAAAATCAGCATAATAACTGTACTAAAGAGTAGATGCTAATATATTCAGTTAACCAAATCTTAAATAATAACCAACCCTGAACAACTCTACATGATCAACAACAGAAACAGGGAAATTGTAAAGCAAAACTCACATAAAGATATAAAGCACAAAGCCAAGATAGAAGTAGGAGCAAACTTGCAAAACATTAAAAGCTTACATTCTGGAATGTTCCTAGCAAACCAGGGATACTAGCTGTATGCAATGTTTTAGGCTTTATGATCTGCACAATGGTAAAAGAAACTAAAGCAACTTAAACAAAAATTCTTTCAACAGTTCTTTGCATTAGATAATTACAGAAATTATACTACCTTCCCAGTTTTGATGGGAACAATGTCTTCAATAGTAAGAGGTTCACCAGTAACGGGACACTTCCCATAATCCTACAAAGAGAAAGAATTTATAAGAGTTCTCATAGAGTCATAGGAGATAAAATATTGAAAAATACATAACCAAGGATTTTTATCAAGAAAATGAAAGCCAGCAAGTAAAGGATTGAAATCTGCATTCAAACTAGCTAATAAGAATCACATTAGTTCCCACAAGAGTATATAACCAGGTGTTTTGAGAAATCTAAGAGAGAGAAAAATTGCTATAAATTTCAAATCTCACTAATCCTATAATAATGCAAATCAACAAATTTCTCAAGATTTTCACATTGCTACCAGCTTTATCCGAAGTAAAACAGCTCCGAAGAGCTCAAAAATCATCCAGTCTTACCGATATATGCCTTTCGATTAATCGTCTCTCGAAGAGCACTCCTGAGTTCTTTGAAACCACTGGCTCCTCAGGAACTTCTCCGGAAACTATATGGAACAAATACACCACAGTACATCACCAACATCAATCACAATAAAACCCTAAATCGGCATATTGAGTAAAAAAAGGAGAGAGAGGGAACTAAATGCTTTACTTGCACAGTTCATCGTAGGGAGAATGAGTAATACAAAGAAGCACGAGTAATTAGGTTGACGTCGAGGTCCCTGAAAGTGAGACGGAGATAGGGTTTTATCTTTCTCCGGTCCGGCGCTACAAAACAAAATCGCGGAAGCCGGGAAAATGATTGAAAAGGGAGATGAAGATTTACACTCTCACTGGGAAAATTGGGCCTTTAAGGATAACAATATTATAATTGGGCTTTATCTCACGCACTTGGGCTTGTTAAACGACAACGTTTTAGCCATCTCTTGAATATTTTGGTGTATTGGTATTTGGTACGGTTCATCGTACGGTCTAGTGTTAAGCCCAACCCAAGACCATTCTTTATCATGTTTGGTCAACGCCGGTTTAGTCAAATACGTTATTATTTGTGGCGTTTTATCAACAAGACGGTTTAGTCAAATTCTTATGTTTTACATATTTCGATTTGTTTTTTTTTTCAATTACTGTATCTTTAAAACACTAGAAAATCATGTTTACAAAAACATTCGAAGGAACTAATTAGGTTTAATAAACCACATCGTAAATTTTTTTTCTTCGAGTTAAGTAAATTGTCTTGTTTTGATTCAATAAATATGACTCCGACATAAATTAGATCAAGTGGGGTGGGTTTAACCTAACCCTGGGCAAACGGATCGGATTATTCGGATCGGATCAGCAAAATCCGAAATAGATTGGATACAAATTAAACGGGTAAGTGAATAAGTTAATCAGTATAATTTTTATTTATAATTCGGATTTCGGATTGGATCGGTTTAAAATAATTAATTTATTTGATTTATTCGGATTAATTTAATTTTTGAAATAAAATTATATAGTTTTAATAGAATAAATCGATTAAATAAAATTTTTGATCCGATTAATCCGAAATATTTTGCACTGATCCAATCCGATTAAACCTTGATTCGAACCGATTAATCCAAAATTTTTTTTTTGATTTATTCAGTGAATTTTAAAATTTTCAAACAATCCTATTACCAAATAACCCGATCCGATTAATCCAAATGCACATGGTTAGTTTAACCTCCTTTAAGCCACATTAAGACTTAATATTAATTGCAAAGCTATACTAACTCTGACCATAATAACTCATTTTATTTAAGAACAAAAAATTGGATTTATTTAACCCATTAAAAATAAAATATAAATAATATTAATACGAAAAAGTATAGATAACCACACTAAATTGATAAATTTATAAATTTCAATAATAATAAATAATAACGCATCTTAAATTAAATAAATATCGTCTAATAACATTGATTAGGCATTATCAGTATTGATTCTACAACAATAAATGTAAATATAAAAGATTACAAAACCAATAAAGATTGAAGAACCCACAAAGATAGCAAAGAAGCCTAGCATCGTTATAATCTCCATTCTCCTTTGTAACTTTGATTTTTATCTCTGTATTTTTGTATTGTATTGAAAGCTGTGAGATAAGTATATATATATATAAACCAAAGTTAGGGTTTTAATTAGTAATTACCTTCGAATATATATGGAATCTTAATAATGGAAAAATAAAGAAGAGGAAAACTTAGATATTAGAGAATAATATAATTTAAGATTGTATATAAAGAGATAAATTATAGAGAGATTAAGGATGTTTACTTTATGGGGATGGAATTAAAAAAGGAACTTTACCTTTGCAATTAAATGGAATATTTAATGTATATGCATGTCTTAAATATGCATTAAATAATAACAATAATTATTATTATTATTATTATATGATTATATTATATACCAAATCTATAACTGAGTCTCAAATATTTTATTTACTCATCTATTCAATGTTTTATTATTATTATTATATTTTTGGAACATTCATATATATATATTTAATGTTATATATAGCTTTATAGTTCAAGAAAAAATTATTAATTGTTTTACATATGACATATTAAATTTTCATATGTAGCCAAAACGTTAACATACAAATTTATAATGTGATTAAGTACAATATTTAATTTTTTTGATTACTTTGTAGGATGGATTCAAATAATATGTGAGGGTACCATGCAATTCTAAACTCTTTATTTTTATTGTATAGATATATTTTTAAAGTATATTAGGTACCATGCAAAGTATAAAGATTTGAACTAGGTGATCAGATAATTACATTGAAAATATGTAATAAATGATAGAAAAAAAAAATATGTAATAACTATGTTTATTCTAGATAATATATATCATATATATGAAAGATGAAAAATGAAAAATGAAAAAATCTTTTCATATAGATGACAAGTGACATATCTAGCAACTGACATATATTATATCATATTTTATTTTTATTATAATTTATAATTTATGTTACTTTAATTTTTTCATTTAATTCAATTCTGAACTCTTCATATTCTTTTTATCTAGAATTATAACATCTTCTTAATTTATTACTATTACTATTATTAAATTTAAATTATTTATTTTACTTAATACATATTAGTATTTCATGAATTATTTTTGTATCAATGTTCATGAATGATTTTTTAATTGATGTTAATTAATCTTTTCACTTTCTTATGTTGGTGAGTTACAAAAAAATTTATGTATAAAAAAATATTGATGATATCGATAAAAGTTATTTTTCATCATTTTTCGATATAACACTAGAACAAGTATTATGTGATTAGTAGAGGAAAAAATAATTAGATAACAATATTTGATGCTATGGAGAGTGAACGAGGACAAATACAAAAAAAAAAAAGTGATTGGTGCTTTCGATAAGCTTTTTGAGAAGATCAAATCAGCTAAAAGACAAGATATTAAAAGTCATGGGATTCAACATGACTCTAAAAGAGAGGTCATGGACGTTTTGACATGTGTTACATGACTGTGGACACAACCAAATATAAGCACTTGAGACCAAGTGATGATAAGTTCATTAGAGACACTATTTTAGGTTTCTTGATACCGGGAAGAGACACAACAAGCTCAGCTCTCACTTGGTTCTTCTGGCTTCTCTCCAAGAACCCTAAAGGCAATGATCAAGATTCGACAAGAGGTTAACGAGAAGACGCCGAGGTTTAATCCTACAGATTTAGACAAGCTCGTACATCTACATGGTGCCGTGTGTGAGACGTTAAGGTTATACTCACCAATCCCATTTAATCACAAGTCACCGGCAAAGCCAGACGTGCTTCCAAGTGGTCATAGAGTTGATGAGAGTTGGAAGATAATAATATCTACTTATGCATTGGGAAGGATGAAATCAGTTTGGGGAGATGATGCTGACGATTTCTGACCAGATAGATGGATTTCAGACAGTGGAAGGATAAAACATGAACTTTCTTATAAGTTCTTGGCGTTTAATGCGGGTCCAAGAACTTGCTTGGGTAAAACGTTAACGTTCTTGCAGATGAAGGCTGTAGCTGTGGAGCTCATAAGAAACTATGACTTTAAGGTTGTTGAAGGACACAAAACTGAACCAGGTCCCTCGGTTCTTTTTCGCATGCAACATGGTTTACACGTTAGTGTTACTAAGATCTGATAATTACTTGTTCTTAAAGATTTAAAAAAAAAAGACTGGACTTGGCTTGGAAAACTAGATTGGCATTCAACGGGCTATACTGAAAATGTAGTGAGAAATTTTAATAGAATATATTATTGAATTCTTTGATTTAAGATCAGAATACAAATATATATATATATATATATATATAACATTAATATAATGCTAACATTTATTTATTTATCTAACTCTTAACACATAAAAGAACCATGTAGAAAAATTAATATACGTGTAATGTTACGACCTCTAGTATTCGTAAGATCCCATGTTTTCTCTACGTATGTGGATCTCATGTTCTTTTACGATCAGTAGATTTCATACTTTCTTTAGGTCCATGGATTTCGTACTCTCTTTAGGTACATTGACTCCATGTCTTTTATATGCTTATTGGATTTCACTTTCATCCGATGGCCGGTCTATTATTTTTTTGAAACTTAAAAACTTGTTTATTATCCCTAGAAATCATCATATGGTCTTTTCTGGTACAGAAAATTTCTTTTTGGTAGGTCACTCATTTAGTACTACTTCAACATAAACCCGTAAATGCAGAGTTCTAATAGGATGGTTGACCGAAAATATAAATGCACTTTGGTGACAGATAACCAAATCAAATCTCTTAAGTTTAATCTCATGCATCACCATATATCACAAATCGGGATGATTAAACTCCTTCACTCACATATTAGAATATCCTCGTTGCGCATCAAGACTGCTTCCAAGTCCGAATCGGTTTAACAAACCCACTCTGATAGTAAAATATAACATCCTGACCGCCACATTCCACGAGACCACATGTCCTTTCCACACTCGTGGATCCCATGTTCTCTCTAGGCACATAGACCTCCACGTGCTCTGTAGGCCCATTGGATGTCACCCTCGTCTGCCGACCGATCCATTATTTTCTGAGATTAAAACTTGTTTACTATCACTACAAATCACCATTGATCATTTTCCGTGTTTTTGGCTTCACTTACACGGTACCAATAATCACTTTTTCGTACGTCACCCATCATAGTACTACTCCAACATTAGGGTCGCATACTAAACTGCATAATTATGATGTGATGGTTAACCGAAAAGATAAATGAACTTTAGTGGCATATAGTCAAATCAAATATCTTAAATCTCATATCATACATCAACATATAATATAAACCAGGATGTTACAATACATGGAGATATATAGAATATGATTCACTCGGATTGATTGGCTTCACTTCGTCGTTCTGTTTTGTTCGAGTACAATATATGATCTCTCCTAAATTATCTCCAATATTCCTTTGCACGACAAATTAGATGCAGAGTGAAACAGTTGTAAGGATGAATATGTATTTCGTGGATACAGAGCCGGCTTTGACTATAAGTTTCAAAACTCGTTAACAAATTATGGTTGCATATCAATATTTGAACATTTTTCAGATGAGGCAGCTTCTTAACTTGCTCAAACTCGAGGATTTTGGAGTCGTTTTTATTCAAATTACCAAATGCATCTTGATACTTGAGAACTCTATCAAAAATCTTGAGTTTCATCTTGTGCTCACACCCAATAACAAATCAACATTAAGTTTTATTCTAACACATTAATAAAATATCACCAGTCCATAAGAAACCATTACAAATATTCTAAAGCTGATTTAAGCAACCTTTTGGGAAGATGAATGCTGAAAGTCAGAAGTTAATAATGTCATAAATCACTAAAGATATGAACTGAAGCCAACCTTTGAATGATATGCATTTTATAAACCAAGCATTGAATCTAACCGAGACCTCATCAAGAATGAGAGAATAGTCTGATTTCTTTAATCTATTTTTTTATAATACTCTTTCCTCTGAAGTAGAGTCGAACTCAAGAAACCATACTTATCACTCTTTTAGGAGGGAATGACACACCATCGGATTAGTAAAATTGTTTAAACTAGATTATGATATATTGAGAAATGAAATGATTAGCCTTGGAAAAAAGAACCTACCCGAAGAACCTATATGAATACGACCCAGAAACACTAATCCGAATCCGAACCTGGAAAATTATTCTATTAGATGCTACATTCCTAAACCCGATATAACCGAACCTGAACGAGTTTTACTCAACCCGAACCAAACTCAGAAAATTATTCTATTGGTGCTAGACCCCTAAACCTAAAAACCTGTATCCAAAACCGAACTAAACCAAAGAATTTATTCTATTAGGTACTAGAGTCCTAAACCCGACATATCCAAATCAGATCGGGTTTTACACGAACCAGAACAGAACCAAAAAAATTATTCTATTGAATACTAGATATCTAAACCCAACTTACCTGAATCTAAACAAATTTTAACCAAACCCGATTTGTTTATCAAAATGTCCAGCCCTAAATGATATTATCATCTTGGCAAACGAAGTTGTAAAAGCATCATCACAAAACCTTTTGGAGGCAGTTGTTGAACTCATTGTGTCCAAAACTATGTAAACATGTCTTCCAATAACAACTGTCCAAGTGAAAGCTATGGAAGCATTTGTATCTCATTTCAGTTGTCTTAGTAGTATCAATCAAGACTCAAACTCATCTCCTACATCAACTTTGAGTTGATATCCTATACTTTAAGTATGTAACATACATTGCTAAATACAATTTTTTACCTAAAATCTCAAAGCTTTCTTCAAAGCCACAAAACATTGAAACATTTTAGAGATCTTTTATACATACATAATAATAATCCATACAAAAAAAGACCATAAGGAATTTCAATTAGTATTATAAGTCCCTGGTGAAATTATATAAACCCCTTTGTTTGCTGTTTTATGTTACCATTACACCTTGTCGTCATGGAACCACCACCTTGTCTCTTTAGGAGATCTTCCGTTCTTGCAGTTCTTCACATACCGGTCATTATCAGCCGGGCGTTGCTGTTACATATACCGACATTTTAGTCATATAGTAAGGGTTAAAATGTTCAGTTTGTGATAATATAAAGTGTGGAAGAGAACCTTTTCTGGTGAACTCGATAGCATCGAGAGAATGCTAATGCATACTGAACTCACTGTCATTGCTGGTGACCACGAGTCATATAGAATATCTACAAAACAAACCACATAATCCTATTAAACATTTTCCTAAGACCTCAACATGTTATGAAGCCTAGTTGGAAAAATCAGATATAACCAAAGGAGACACCACACAAGTTATGTTAACATTTCAAAGAAACCATAAGCAAGAACATATGTATAAAGGAGATGACTATAATAATACCTAAACAAATATGTCCATTGCTGTATATATGAGGATGTAATGGTGCTGGTGGAACAAAAATAACCTGATCAAACACACACAAAATGAAATAAAAATTTACTAAAACACTTTGGTTTTAACAAAAATATTAATCTATAAATTTCATAAACTTGCCTGAGGAGCTTCCATAGGATAATGTTGAGGAAACTCAACTTGAAGATTATAAGTTTCATTAGCATATAGTGTACCTGGTGCTCCTGTTACTTCAATTATCCATCTTTAAAATTCATATAAATAAATAAATAAAATCAAAATCTCAAAAAATTAAATAAATATTTATAAATAAATGAGATTTATAATTATATTTACTTTTGAAGATTATCAGTAACTTTGTGTTTAAACCCAGTAGGAGGATTTACTTGCCACTCTGATAACTCTTTTTGTAACCTATTACAAGCGATCTTGCTCAACGCCTAAAAAATAATCAAAAATCAAAATTGAAAAAAGAATCTGATATATAAACATAACAGTGAGAGAATCAAGAACCTTGCGTGAAGGAGATGAAGAGCTAGTCATGGCGGAGACAGAGAGATAGGTCTGCTTTTAGGCTTTTGTCTGGATCTTTCCTCTGTTCTAATATTTATTATTATTAAAATAATAGTTTCGTGGAGGAAAGGGCACACGTGACAAAGTCAAAATTACAAAATTAACCATTTAATCGGACGGTTATTAACTTCGTTAGGGTTTACAGGTGTCAGAGATCTTTCACTGTCTCCGTGGGTGAGATGGTATCAGAAGTGAATTGTTAGAAGAACTACGAAACCATATGGAAAGATGCTTCAGTAGAGATGTTAAATTGGGTTTTTTTAGCCCGACCCGATCCGAGCCCGCTATGAGTCCGATTATTTAAAATCCTTTACTAAAACTACCCGTATGACACAAAGCCCGAATTGGGTAACCCGCAAAAAACCCATAAATTTTGGGCTTACCC
>KE157938.1:20646-56157 GCA_000411055.1 Leavenworthia alabamica
ATTCCAAATAACAAAGAATATGATACAATACCAAAAGTTTCTTCTAAACCAAAAAAAATATCACAGTAGAACAACAATAATTGATTTGGAATTGGATGTATACAAATAAATATCAATATAGACTGAGATTACTATGATCTTGTTTAGATAAAACCGTTATGGTCTTGAAGCAAAGCTTATATCTTGATCATGTGGCTTAACTCATCATCGTTTCTGGTTCATCGCCGCCTATTCAAGATTGAAAGAAAGCAAAATATGAGAGATCTTGAAAATAAAACAACAAACTAAAGTTTATATGAATCAATAAGAATCTGAAAGAGAGTATAAGATACCTTTCGAAGTTTTTGCATGACGGAATCTTCATAAGCTTGATAACCAGCACCTACTATGTTGCTTTGTGGTTCTTCTTCTGCAGATTTCTTAGCAGTCATAAAATCAGCTTGAGCGGCTTTTTCAAGAGGTACAACTAACAATGGATTAGAGAGATCACCACACAACATTCTCGTCGCTGCAACCTAAGAAAAAAGAAAACAATCCATGATTAGATTCTTGATATATATATAACAAAAGAGAGAAACTAAGTTAGTGACGGTACTCACAGCTCCATCTTTTGTAGTCATTACAATGAGAGCTGAACACTTCTTCTTTGTACTCCTGATAACAACATCTTCAACTTCACCAAACTCTGAAAACACTTCTCTGAGCCTTCCTGCTGTATACCCTTCACCAATAGTTTCCCAAGAAACTTTCAACATCCTCGTTTTATCGAGTTGAACACTAGCTCCAGCACCACTTGTATCTTCTTTTCTCTTTTTATATACACCACTCTCTGGAGTTTCAAAACCACCTCTCTTCTTTGCATGTCTTGCACGTATCCTCTCTATCTCCTCCTTAAGCTTCCTTGCAATTCTCTCTTCTTCATCATAAGCTTTAGCCATAGGATCAGAAGAGAAAGCAGAACGCTCCCTTTCCTCCAGATCTGACATCATCTTGCGCCTCTTGGAATCAACTTGTGATTTCTTCAGTTGCTTATCACGTTGGACTCTAAGCAGATCATCAAACAGCTTCCTTGCTTTCTCGTCTTTAAGAACCTCATAAGATGTCTTAAGCTTCTGAAATTTATCATGAGCATGGGGATCATCAGGGCGTTTATCAGGATGCAAATCCAAAGCTTTCAACTTGTATGCTTTTGAAATATCTTTCTCGCTAAGATTCAGAGCTTCCTCTCCAGAAGGTAACCCTAGAACTTTATAGTGATCCACAAAACCCTCCATTTTTCTCTGTTCTTCTTCTACTGCAGAGAACCACCACAAAGAAGTAAATAATCTAATTGCATCTGTAGAATAACAGCTAATGCATGTGACAAATCATAAAAACGCAAGTCAGGATCTTTATTGCTCTTAACCTAGCCATCAAACTTTAATAAGAAATTAAAAAAAGACAATGCAATGACCTTTAAAACTCAAGTTGAAAAAGAAAAAACATTGGTGATGATCTTAAAAGACACCTTTGAATAATTAGGTCAATTTCAGATCAATTGTTTCAAAGGAAAGTTAAAACCTTTGTCAAGCATCAAAGGCAATGAAGTGGTAAATTTAACCTAAAACCTTCAATTGTTGTTTAAGTTAGTTCCGAATCAATTACAAGTGGTAACATCAAAATCACAAACATAGAGATTCCAATTCATACCTTGTAAACTCTTTGAAAGCGCGTAGACTTGAAATTTCAACTTTTGCCCAAAAACAATACAAATATGACTACAATTGTCTCTGGGGAATCCCTATGAACGAACTAGAACGGAACCCTAGAACTTGAAGCTTCCTTTCGCTTGGGAGAATGAGAGTAATGGAGTTGTTACCTATGAAATTGGTTATCAAAGAATCTCTCCGTTTTGTAACTTTTATAGACCCGATCCGGTTCAATTTGGTTAACCCGGTTTAATTATATTAAACTAATACCGGTTAGCATATCAATACCAAAAAAAATGGTAAACTACTCTTTTAGGGTTGTTTTGCCACCGACTTCTTCTTCACCACCGCCGTTGGTTTCTCGTCCTCGTTCGGCGTCTCTCGATTAGTATCTTACAGGCAAGGTTTCTTTGGTTTTCCTCTTAGACCAAGCTCTTTTCCGTTAAGTGTAGATCGGAATAAAGTAATAGAGATTTGATAAACCTAATTGCTCCCATTCTACTGTAATGCATGGCCTTTCAGATTGATTTCTGTATTGTGAAATTTTTAGTGATGTAATTTTAGAGTATTTATCTGGGAGAGTAGGAGCTATGGGTTGGAAAGCTGCTGAGAAACTCATCAGACATTGGAAGATACTTCGGGGGGATAATGTGAGAGTGTTCACCACCACTCCTCTTCTTCTGCTGCTTTACTTGTTTGGTTTCATTTGACTTAGTTTTTCTTGGGTTTGATTTGACTTGTTTAGGTAATGATCATTCGTGGCAAGGACAAGGGTGAGACTGGTACTATAAAGCGTGTGATCCGATCTCAAAATCGTGTCATTGTTGAAGGCAAGAATCTGGTGAGATACTCTTGATTGAATCACTTTGTTCTCCATAAATTTGTGAATGAATGAGCAAGTTATGTTTTTTACTTGATTGCGTTTTCGGAGTATTAACTATTATTGAAGTAGTATCATATCACTAGCTTAACATTAATCATGGTGTTATCAATCTTCATTTGACTCTTATCTTTAAATTCAAGCACCAATTGGTCATTTACAAAATCAAAATGCAGGTCCAGTTTCATTGATGCATAATATTTTGGTTTTTGGATGTTCTAGCCTGCTGCTTCTGCTGTTTTCTACTACTTGTGTATATTGAAATATGTTTTTGTTTCCTTCTGTATTCTTCAGATCAAGAAGCATATAAAGGGAGGTCCTGATCACGAAGGTGGAATTTTCACAGTAGAGGCTCCTCTTCATGCCTCAAATGTCCAAGTTGTTGATCCAGTCACTGGGTATGATGATATCACTTTTCACTACTGTCATTAGTTACTCTTTTGCTGCTCCAGCCAGAGATTACTTATTTGTGTATTATCATTTCTTCATCAGGAGACCATGTAAGGTTGGTGTAAAGTACTTAGAGGATGGAACAAAAGTAAGAGTAGCTAGAGGCACAGGCACTTCTGGTTCTATAATTCCTCGTCCAGAGATTCTAAAGATAAGGGCTACACCAAGACCCACTACTGGTACGTTGAAGCTCAACATCTCTCTGAAGTCTAAACATGTGATTTACAAAATCTTTTAGCTAATTGGGAAAAAATAAACAACCATAAATCAGCTGTAAGATTAAGATAGAATCAACACAGTTCGTTTGCTATGAGATCAAAGAATAAACATGCTTCCTTAGCTTTTCCTTTAGTCATTACTATATCAACTGAGATTCGCACATTTCATTTCGTTTTTTTTTTTGCAGCTGGTCCTAAGGACACACCAATGGAATTTGTATGGGAGCAGACATATGATGCGAAAACAGGAAAGGGAATGCCTGATCTTTGAGTCACACAACCACCTCTTCCTTTTTCCCATCCATTACTATTTGATATGGGGTTAAGAGCTTATGAGATTAGGTGTAGCGTGTAAGGTTTTGTTGACGAACAGTGTTGGTTCATGACGTTTTTGTTTCTCCATTGATCTTGTGATCTTTTCAACGTGTCAAATAAAAAAACCAATGGCTATAATAGATTGACAAAAATATACAAACAATAACATTTTACAAGTCAACAAAACTGGAAACATATAACAAAAGCTATAATCCTGTTGTTCTGTTGACTAAAGATATCATTAACGAATTACAAAATCATGCGTGTGCAATGAATTTGAAATTTTTGACAAAAAAAAAAGTGAAAAATAATCAGAGTATTTTTATAAGAAAAAAATTTATATATTTTTGGGGTATGTTTGGAGTATTAGTGTCATAGTTATACAATGAAGAAAAGGAAATATTGGAGGACTTATATGTAAATAAATAGTTTCGCTTAATTATCGAGTTAGATCCATCATCTCTGTCCTGTCGTGTTAAGAAAGAAAACTGTGGAGGTTTTGTTATATAAGAAAGATCCCATTGTTGTAGCAAAGCAACCCCAGAAGATTGAACAACTCTCGAAGAAGAAGACGGCAGCTTGATTTATATCTAATTATAAAAATGGAGAGATTACAGCGAATATTCGGAGCTGGTGGTGGTTTAGGTCACGCATCTCCTGATTCTCCGACGCTTGATACATCGGAGCAGGTTTACATCTCATCTCTCGCCCTCCTAAAGATGCTTAAACACGGTAATCTTCGAATCCTTAAGCTCGGATTAACTTTCCTCATGCTTAGGTTTTATGAATTTTGTTTCTCTTTACCCCTTTGCTCTAGAACTCTAGGGTTTCTAAGCTAATTAGATCTGTAATAATGTGGGATTGAATTAGAGAATTGAAATTGGGCAGGAAGAGCTGGGGTTCCAATGGAAGTGATGGGATTGATGCTTGGAGAGTTTGTGGATGAATACACAGTTAGAGTTGTGGATGTTTTTGCAATGCCTCAGAGTGGTACTGGTGTTAGTGTTGAAGCTGTTGATCATGTTTTCCAAACTAATATGCTCGACATGCTTAAACAAACTGGAAGGTTTATTATTATCTACTTCGTCTCTAAAGCTTATCAAGTTTTTTTTACTATTCAGATTCTGATTCTTCTTGTTTCAGACCTGAAATGGTGGTTGGTTGGTATCATTCACATCCTGGATTTGGTTGCTGGCTTTCTGGTGTTGACATTAATACCCAACAGGTTTTGTTGTGTTTGAATATTTTATCTATTCGTCATCTCTTTGTGCGATGGAACTGTGGATGGGATTATATATGTTTAATGTGTGTATTTGTAGAGTTTTGAAGCTTTGAACCAACGAGCTGTAGCAGTGGTGGTAGATCCGATTCAAAGCGTTAAGGGTAAAGTTGTGATTGATGCTTTCCGTTCGATCAATCCACAGACTATTATGCTTGGACAGGAACCACGTCAAACAACTTCCAACCTTGGTCACCTGAACAAACCATCGATCCAGGTGATGTGATGATCATTTAGTGAAACGTGTGTCTCCTGTATTGTTAGTTGGAACAAAACCAAAGAATCTCTCTTGGATTTCACTACTGTGCAGGCTTTGATTCATGGATTGAACAGACATTATTACTCAATAGCCATCAACTATAGGAAGAACGAGCTCGAGGAGAAGATGTTACTAAACCTCCACAAGAAGAAATGGACTGATGGCCTAACACTAAGACGCTTTGACACCCACTCCAATACAAATGAACAGACGGTCCAGGTAAGAAAACAACAGGTATCATTTTTTATTTGTTAACACTCATGATCATTAACATTATCTTTATCTAATGTTTTATCAGGAGATGTTGAGCTTGGCTGCTAAATATAACAAAGCGGTTCAAGAGGAAGACGAGTTGTCACCAGAGAAGCTTGCTATCGTGAACGTGGGAAGACAAGACGCGAAGAAGCATCTGGAGGAACATGTCTCCAACTTGATGTCATCCAACATTGTTCAGACACTGGGAACTATGCTTGACACTGTTGTCTTTTAGAGAGCTTCTTACTTCTCATGCCACAGTTAAGCTGTGCTTTGTTCTTCTGCTTCTCTTTTGATTTCTAATGAATCTTCTCTTTTATGTCTTGTACCATGTAATCTCATTAGTTTCCAAAGGTCAGGGATTAATTTTATGTTTTTTGAAGTTTATCTCAGATTTGATTTTCATCAGTAATAACCAAGTTATTCATCTAAAATTTCAACATTTTATATAAACCAAAACATGTCTACGGCTCTTGTGAGATTCACAACACTTAGATGACTTCATCAACACTGTTGAACAAAAAAAGAAGAATATCAAAAAGATTTGAGAATTTTATTTTTCTTTATTAGTTTATTACGTGTTTAATTTAATAACATATTTTCATTAATTTTCATTGGTTGTTATAACCATTCCTTGTTTTTATCGTTAAAAGCATAAAATTTACAGCTGGCAATACTTTGTTGGGTGTGAATATATATACAAAGTACAGCTTCCAAATCTTTATCACCTTCACGGATTAAAAAAAATGGCTACAGATTCTCAACCTAACGAGAAACTAACGATTCCATTCAAAACCAGAATCGCCCTCACCGTTATCTCCACCTTCACAGATAACGCTCAACGTCCTGACGGAACTATCAACCGCCGTTTTCTCCGTTTCTTCGATTTCCCCGCTCCTCCTAATCCTAAACCTATCAATAACGTTTCCACCTCTGATTTCGTCGTAGATCCATCTCGTAATCTCTGGTTCCGACTGTTCACTCCACATGTCTCTAGTGAAGAACGTGTTCCCGTCGTTGTTTTCTTTCACGGCGGTGGTTTTGCTTTCCTCAGTTCCAATGCGAGACCTTACGATCATGTATGCCGTAGATTCTCTAGGAAATTACCAGCTTATGTGATCTCCGTTAACTACCGTCTCACTCCGGAACACCGTTATCCTGCTCAATACGACGATGGATTCGACGTTTTGAAGTTCATAGAGGAAAATCACGGTAACATTCTTCCGGCGAACGCTGATCTGTCGAGATGCTTCTTAGCCGGAGACAGCGCTGGAGGAAACATCGCGCACAACGTCGCGCTCCGAGTCTGTCGTGCGCAGCGATCTTTCACCGCTGTGAAACTCATCGGACTTATCTCAATCCAACCTTTCTTCGGCGGTGAAGAGAGAACAGAAGCTGAAAAACGCCTCGTCGGAGCTCCTCTCGTAGGCACGCATAGAACGGACTGGTGCTGGAAGGCTTTGCTACCGGAAGGATCAAACCGAGATCACGAAGTGGTTAACGTTAGTGGACCAAACGCCGTTGATATTTCAGATCTGGATTATCCGGAGACGATGGTGGTTGTGGGTGGGTTCGATCCGTTAAAAGATTGGCAAAGAAGGTACTGTGAGTGGATAAAGGTATCCGGGAAAAGAGCAACACTAATCGAGTATCCAAACATGTTCCATGCGTTTTACATCTTCCCTGAGTTACCGGAGTCTGGTGAATTAATCATGAGGATTAAGGATTTTATTGCCAAGCGCGTGGCTTCACTCTCCACTTAATCCTTATAAAACCCTCGTTAATTTAGGCCGATGTATGATTATTTTATTTTCATTATAAATCCACTGTTCATCTTTAATATACATTGTGTTTGTAGTAGTCTTCAAATTCAAACACATTATATATCTTTTTGAAAAACAAAAAAATATATCCGTTATTTATGTTTGAGACGTTATCATAAATTTGTCAACTCAAACTTTATGGCCAAATATAAATGTTTATTACATTATAGCTATTTTTGTATTCATTCATTAATTATATTTGTTGAATACGAGCCAATGAAATTGATGGTTTGTACGGTGATAATCAATAATATCGCAGCCTCGAAGGTGAGGGACCAGCCTGGACCATCCCCCAATTAATATGCATTACTAGCAACCAATCCTTTATCGAGTAAAAACCAAATCCTTGTAAATATGTAACGTAGGAGGAGCGTTTAAACTTTAAATAATTGATTTAGAGAATATTAAATAATTTATTAAGCAAAGAGAAAATGGTTAACTGACCGAATGGATCGTACGTTTTTGGTCGACAATACATCATCCGGAATTTAATGGTGTGAAACGATTGATGTGTTAGCCCATACCTTTCACTTATTAGGTGAACTGTTCCTCTCTTCCAGATCCTGACAATTGTTTTAATGAGTTCTTGTCAGATTGGACACGTGACTGTAATTGTCTTAAATTTGATTCAGCGACTATAAGTCGGGTTATTCAATTTTGTATTTTAATAAATTTTATTGTATTTTTAAAATACAATCAAATCATGTATTATTTAATTATTTATTTAGGAAAACACAATAAAATACATTGTTATTGAATTAAACATTTGTTTACTGATTACAAAATACATTAAAATCAAGTATTATTCAATATTGATTTCATTTATTTACATTTGGATTTCATTGTATTTTTTTGTATTCTTTTTCTAAAACATGAGTAATCAAAATACCACCATTTTAGGTAATATTTTGAAATACCTCATAAAGTAAAATACAATACAATCATTTTAAATTATAATCCAATAACGTCCCCTTAAAATTCAAATTATAAAATGGGGACAAAGCCTTACTGCTTTGATGATAAGTATTGTATTGCTTAACATTTAATAAGTTCATAACCTTTCTAAGAATAAATACATTCGTGTTAATAATCTGAATTCGGTGAGACCTACCTCCTACTAAATAGTTGGTGTAGTTCCTGGTCGTTGAACCAAATATTTGATTCCAGGCACGACAAAAAAGACTAATCTAAGCCTAGGTTAACAGACCTTGTTCTAATTTGGGCCTTGTTTATATTTTATTTTTTTTCCAATTGTAAACGTTAATTGGGCTTCTTGCCCCATTCAATAGAAGGAAATGAATAGCTGGGCAGATGTAAATTCATGTTACTTAACAATTCTAAATCTTATGATTAAGTTCCAAGCTAAGACTACTCACTTTCTGACTTCAAACCTCGCTTATCCTTGAAGATAAGAATGTATCATTAGCTATTGACAAATTCACCTTGTTTTATTTTTTTGTACAGATAAGCCTCAAACCATTCAAGAGCTGCCCAAAATGCTTTTCTGAGACATGATCATTCTTCTGCCAAGCTGCATTCAGAGAAATCAAGAGAGGATTGGTTAATAGCTGAAAATCTAAATGCTGAGGGCTGAGGCAACCAAGAAGATATTAAATATACCAAATAATGCTGACGTCGATTCACTCTTGGTCAAAGGAAATTGGGTTGGACTTTTACTTCTTATTATTACTTGGGCTGTAATTTTGTAGCGAGGCCCAAAAGCCAGTTTTGGAATAAGGAAGAGAAGTGGAATTGGTTTGTTGGCAGACCCATCCGACATAGACTGAAGTCTACAATTGGTTTTGTTCCTTCTGCACACTAAAGTGGATGGGAGTTAATGCCAGTACATGGTACAAGTCAGAGAGTTCAAAATACAGGTTGATACATAAGGGAAACGTGAGGTTTTGGAAACTTTTTGCAGCACACATTACAACATCTATCAAAGTGAGAAAAGACAAGAAGAAACTAGTGTCATTTTTACCTTGTATTTTCTTTGTCTTTGGTTTATCATTTGAGAGAGTTTGTTGTGAGGATAAGAGAGTGTTGCAGTTGTAAACCTTGTTTCAAGTTTAGTGGATTGTTGTGAGTGGTACTAGCTCACCAAGATGTACCATGGTTTATATCATGGGAACTTGTAAATTCTTAGGTCATAAACAAACTCCATAGCTTCAGTTGCTTAAGCGCCAAACAAACCTGCAAAACAGAGAAAACATCAAGCCAAGCTTAACTTTTAATCACAACAAATAAGAATAACGACTTATGGAAGTTGGACCTGCATGGTCTCCATGCAACAGAAGCTGTTCATGTGTTATTACAAGAACGTTTGCAAAAGATCAAATGTCAATACACAGTGAATTGTTCAGTATCATTATCTCCTTATGACTTAACATATTCCTTATGGCCAATTGTTTAGTGTAATCAAACAGGTCAATAAATTAGGTTGTAATGTGACTGCAGAGCAGTAATATTGGGATTTGGACTGAGAAATCAAATGTAACATATTGTAATTGGGATTTTTTTTCACATGAATCAATTGTTTCACAAGGCATTAGCTCTATAATTAATTTGCAGCTGACACGAGCCATAGAATAAAAAAATAATTATTATATACGAAGTCTCATTTGTTAAACAAAAATACTCTCTTCTTTCCCTTCTTTCTCTGCAGAGCCTGCAATCAGATAAGCAAACCAAAATAGCATCAGCCATTGCTTCTCCATAAATGAAACATGAAGCAGCCCTAGTTTTTGTATTCTAGAAAAGAAAAAAAAACGACTTGAATGTTTTGAAGAAAATTACCCTCATGATAAATAATCTCAGGGTGAGTACTATTTCATCTCTTGAGCTGCCAAAGACAACAGCAGATTTAAAACCTTACAATGAGGGTATTAAACAGACATATAACCAATAAACACACACACACAAGACCATACCATTTTATTGAGTCAAAGTGTGTTGTTATATAAAACTTAGATTCATAGTCATAGGACCAACCAACCATATGCTGATTGATCCAGCTCAAGTTTCTGACAAGCTCACAAATCAATGGACCAAGCTGATATATACAAATAGGCTTTTAAACTCATTAACTACTTAAAAACCAATCAATTTTTGCCAGGCTCATCAAACGTGAAACATTCTTATTGTCTACATCCCTCTTTGTAAGAAAGTTAAGTTCTACTTACCAGCTAAGTTCTGTTGATCTATTATCTACTCGTAAGGAATGCTCACTACCATTAGAACCAGTGATAACAAATTCTGTAGGTTGCCCAAACGGAATTGTTACCTATAAGAAAGATTTTCATATTAGTTCAAAGCTTGTTGCTTTCCCTATTCATATCAAAAATAAAAATTTCATTATATGAAAGTAACTGAAAGCAATAATATGTATTCACTATGTGCTCTTGTAGAGTAGACGTTTAAATCAGTAAACTACAATATGCTTAAGGAACATGCATGTAAGAAGCAATGCCTGCAAAGCCGCGTGCATCATGTGTTCATAACCTTTCTAATAACTCTTTCAACATGCAAAGCTGCACATTCCTCTTTACTCAACCAGGCGCAGTTTATTTTATGATAAATAAGGACAGAAGCAAATAAGGGATAAGTCTTACAGTAGTAGAAGCTGAGAACTTTTCTGCAATTGTGAGATCATCATTACACTTAATGCTGTAACCTTCTCTCTTAATAGACAATGTAGCTGCTTCCCATATATCCAGGAAACCAATCTGTTCAACGCCACATACATGTGAAGGAATAAATAATTCATGAAAAGCCAGCAAATACAAAGCCAAATTATGCAAGTTGAAAAAAATGTTATACTGCAAGGGAAACTTTGTATGAAGCATGACCAGAACGAAGAGTCTTCTCTATATTGGTCTGTGTCCCTGGATCTGTGAAAAAAAAGCATTACTGATACCAATAGGTATGACAAGAAATAGTATTAAATTCTCTAAGAATGGTTCAGATTTAAGGGAGCCACTGTGTCTTACACAACCAATAAGAAACAGCTTAAAAACTGAAAGATAGCCTAGTTTTATAGTGATTCTCTATGTAAATGTATAAACTTACCACAAGCAATCTTGCGATTATCATTGGCAAAAACCTTCACAAGCTCCCCCTGAAATCAGAAAGTGGTAAATGGTTACTTCAAAGCACATGGAAAAAACTAAAAATCAGTCCGTAGAGTCGTAGACAACAACAGTGTATGAGCATCTAACACAACTGTTAAAGATGTTAGCATGCCGGAAATACCACAATCCTAATCCTTGCTTTCCACAGAAAAAAGAAATACTTCTCTACATATAATCTCATTCATACAAAGATATTAACCTTACGGTTCCTGTCATCCAAAGGCTGAACTTCAATAGCAAGATATAAATCAACATCATCAGCAGTTACAAGATAATTTGGCTGCTTTGCTCCTGCATTACATGTTCACAACCGAAAAAATTCAGATTTCTATATGAAGTTATTAGAAACAAAAGGAAAATAAACATTTCGAGAATAAAGATATTGTCAGCACAACAGGAGGGACTTGTACCATCAATGTAATTCACAGATCCATCTTCTAGATGACATACCCACTGCAAATGGGAGAAGCGAAGAATAAGACATGTTAGAGGCAAATCAACATAAATAAAAACAAAAATAAGAAAGCGATTTGTTTTCTATTTAGTATGCACCTCAAAATTACAACTTGTTGTTCCATTAATGGAGTAACCACAAGCCTGAAGCTCATTTCCAGGATAAGGTTCTCCTGAAATTTGGAGGTCCTCTATGGCTGGTAACGGGTCATCATCCCCAGCTGTTAACAGTGGTTCAAAATATGAGACACGTGAAAAACCGTAGTGCAATTAGTATTAGTAATCACTACCCTCAGAAAAGGAGGACGAATGTTCTTCAAGAACGGGAGACAAAAGAGGAGAGTTTGAGGAGCTTGGTTCATCGAACACAGACATATATGGTGGATTAATGGCATCAGCGACCACTGTTTTACTGATAGGCTCAAGAAATTGAACATGTTTAGGTTGAATTTCATCTACTTCCTTCAGATCAGGAGATTTATCCTCAATTGTACCTGGTAGCACAGGCATTTCAGAGGCTGCTGACTTACTGGTACACACGAAACACATTTAGTCATTGAACTATTTTCAACATTGCAGACAATAATCCACAAGTAACCACAGTGCATACAACCAGGAGAGCACTAGGAAATTGTTATGAAATTGATCATAATTGTAACCATACCTAAAAAAAGTTATTGAAAAGGACGAAGTTAAATGATCTGGCACATCATGAAAAATCAAGACATAAGACACATAAAGAAGAACAGCAACTTATTTGTCCTATGACTAATCTGATACTTTGAAAATTGAAACATCATATCGCCCATAGTGAACAGGAAGTTAAAAATGTGAGCTTAGAACAAAAAAAACCGTTGAACAGTCAAAGTGCAGGAACAGGATTATCATCGATGAGCTTAAAACAAAGAATTTACAGAGTCAACACAACACAGAAAGACTCAAGCGTCAAGAGTCATTGTCAAATTAATGCTCTAGCAGCTACATGTATAGACATCATGAAAAATTGAGCCTGCTCATAGTTTCCATACAGCTTGGAATAGCAATCTTAGCAGGGAAAAACTCACATGTTCACAAGAGGTGAAGAAGACCTACTAAAAGCATCAAGATGTTGATTCCTCACAGCTGAGCCACTTGGCTCAACTTGATGTCGTCGCTCCAAACCCCGGTTTACGGTTGTGTGTGTGTGGGGATACAGGGAATCCTTTGTTTGTTGGAAACAAAAGAAGAAACTTAAGATTCAATTCACTCAAGCTTATATAATAACACTTAGGAATATGAACGCACAGAGTGGGTCAACGCTACACCAGCGGAGTGCGATGGGGTAAAACGGAAATCATTTGAGTGGTTCCCATCTACCTGCCAAGGTCCTAATTGATATTCTGACTCCTTTAACTTTTTCTAGTACAAGAAAAATATCAGAAACAATCATCTACCACAGGTCAGTGGGCAATACAGTAGATTTTATACGAGGAATAAACTGGAATCTCAAATGACGCAGACACTGAGATTTAACACCAGATGAAGCCCATACCCGAATAACATACCTCAGTAAGAAGGAGCTTTTCTTGTAGATGCTTAAACAGAGCCTAAATAAAAATGAACATAGCTGTAAACCTCATTCACAAATTTTAACAGAAAAAATGCAAGACAATCTCACTTTCAAATATAATGGACCAGGGAATATTATCAGTCGTTGAACATCCTATTCAAATTTTCTACACTTTCAACTATAATTGCTCTCAATGACTCCACAGAAATTATATGTATCACATACAAAGAACAAGTAATTAAGCTTCCTTATCCATGAATCCCCGTCAAGGCGTTAACTATCAATGTAGGATACCCCATAAATGCAACGAAAGAGACTTCAAGTAATGGCCATGTGCACAGGGAACTAAAACGATGCACAGTTTTTGTATATGCCGCTGAGAGGCAAAAGGCCATCATCATGAGATCTTTTTACATGATATATTTTTACATTATATTGTGATTCATGAATTTCAAGGGCTGTGGATTCGAAACATTTCCAGGGAAGGATGTGACCGCTCCTTTGAAATAAAGTCTAATAATGCAACAAAACCATTCAAAGTAATAGGCGACAGTATGCAGTTTAAAAGTCAAAGATAGAGCTAAAGATGGTCTAAACTTAAAACTGAATAACAAGCAAAAATGTTAAGAACACAAGTTATAACAAAAACAAAAGATCAAACATAGCAAGAGAGCACTTGAGATTTTAGATCTGACCTTCACATTGCTAACAATAGACTGAGCATCAGAAACCTGCGGATGGAGAGAATACTCCGATAGAAGAGGAAACAAGTATGATACAAATGTAGATCTCTCTTGTTCTGTAGCCTGGAAAAAAGGGGCATTTTTTGCTTCAACTTAATGTTAACCAAATTTCACGTAGATTTATATACCAGTTGCACTATGTTTATAATCCAAAAATTTGATGAAACTGAGGTTTGATAGACAAATCCTAGTTTGAAACTGAATGATGAACATATGGTAACAGTTTGAAAGAACTGAGGATAATTCATGGTGTCCAGCCACCAAAGAAAATAGAAATAAGGAATTAAGGCATACGCCAGAAAACAGACAATATTGTCATATGCCCACACAGACAAGGTGGTAATACCTGTAGGGCATATGTTAGGCGTATATTTTCCTCGATTATCTCATGTCTGTAAGAGAGAGCTTTTGATGTAGCGTCAACAAGATCTTGTTGCTGTTGATCAAATGCCTGGTTACAACAGCAAGAATCGTTGAGCTTCAAAACAACTTCCAAACTAAAAACATTTGGTACGAGATTAATAGAACAGGTGATAAATAAGAAAGAAAGGCCAACCAGACGCATGTAGGCAATTCGCTTTTCCAGAACATATTTCTCATTGCGACTTTGATCCTCCTAAAATATACCTAAAATGTTAGTCAGATGATTTAGCATAAAATCAACAAAAGGCAAGGGATTAACCAACAGATAGCATAAAAGGCTGCCACATTATTATAACATGTACTCTTATGGTTGCCTAGGCTAATTGTGGTTACGCTGATGGTTTAGGGTTCTGCTCTTGTTTAGTTCTCTTCGAAGCGAACACAAAAATCATTGAAACATAGTAAGACATAGCAAATCTATGTTTTCCATGAATGAATACCTACTCTGTTTATGGCAAACTTTTATTGATCCAGAGTTCCAAACCATAGATGATGATGTTCATTTCTTGTTATGTTCACATCAAGGACTCACCTTAAGAGAACAGTCAGCAAGATATTTCCTCAACTGCAAAATTTCTTGTTCGTTTTGCTGGACCTTGTGAATCAGGTCCTGAAGAAAAGGTTCATAGTCAGGTAAACAATTTTTTATTAGAACAAGAAAACCAGGTCATAGTCAGTGTGATGGAAACCTTCTTCCACGCATTGCCTGTTTGATTTACTTCAGCTACTGCCATAGAACCATGAGTAGACGAGTTGATGTCTGAGGCATGATCTTGTTCCAACCCCACTCTAGCACACACAAGAATTATTCACTTTGTGTTCATAGAAATTCATCTAAACAATAAGATTTACAAGTAAACTCAGCCATGCCAAAGTGGTAATTTGCGTTTCATTACCCCACAGGAGATAACGATACAGTAGATGACAAATCAAATTGAGAGGGACCAGCACCATCCATAGCTTCTCTGGCAATGCTATCAGTATCATTTCCCTCAGAGTGGCTTTCAAAACGATCACTCACAGTAGCTTCTTCGCCACTAGGATTCACATAGGGGTGAACCAAGCGGGACACAGTGGTATTATTCGAGCAATCTCCGAGATTTGATATTTTGGGCAAGGATTCATCTGATTTCTAAGCAAAAACAAAGAACACAAGCAAGGCTACCATATAAATCACAAATTTACCAGAAATGATCTAAGATATAGTAAATGCATACCATACAAGTACCATTACAACTAAAGGAAAAGATCCTCAAGAAGTTGTGAAAAACTTGTCCTTTTAACCAGAAAAAAAAAACTTACATATCTAGCAAGTTCCAACTTTATACTCTCAAGTTCAGCCTTCATACAGCTTTTCTCGTCAACCTGGTTAGAGAAATAAATAAATCAAAAATGGGATTAAACCATGATCCTGCAGTGGCAAATACTAAGAGATGAGAGACCAATCCTACAAAACCAGATACTTATTCATCCATCCCCTAGGCATTTCACACCTCTATATCTCTAATAAATCAGAACAAAATAGAGTCAAGAACAAGACCTGTTGATTGATGATGTTTTCAGCTGCTTCAACAGCTTTAATGGCCTTTAAAAAGTTAAACTCGTTAGAAGAATCATGGATTCCAACTCCAGATAATATCTCCTCATGGCCATTCTCCATCCTCAACTCCTCTCACTCAAAATCCCAATTGAATCCCTAAAAAAACTTGACCAAAGCAATCTAATTTCTGCTCTTTTGATCTTCTTAATTATCATAATCTCACACAGATGAAAAACGAACAATCATAACCAAAATAGGATTGAAATGGTAATGAATTAAATAACTGATGAGGACCTTTTAGATTTAGAAAGTTTGGTAAATGAATTAAATGATATTACAAATCAATTGATAAGAACCAATTACGCAATCACACGATGATGAAATTAATACCCAAATAAGAAAGAAAAAAAATGAAGAAAATTTCGTCGTCTTCTTAAAACAATCTCTCTCTCTCTCGCTGTCGCTCTATCAGTTATTCTTTTTAATTCTTGGACTGGTAAGTGTGCTGACGACCTCTGGGTTTTTATATATGTTTCACTTTTTTCTTAATTTTGAATTAATACTATTTATTTAAATTATATGCTTCTTACGTTATAAAAACTAGAAAGAAGAAGGTGCCCTTTAATTAAGAGACCTTACCGTAACTAGTCTCATAAAGACCTCAGACAATAACACATCAATATCTCAAGTAAACAAACAAAAAAGAATCACACATTCAAATTAAAACAAGTTCGTGTTTTTCTGCACTTTGATTTTCATGGCTTTCATAGGAACAACCTCACATCCATTGAATCCAAATCTTCTTTAAAGTGATCACTAAAGAATCTTGTATGTATCTTTTTGAGATAACTCAAAACAAGAGCCAATTGTCCATACTCATCACTCTCATCTCTCTTCCAATTCTTCTTAACCTTACTGTTTTTGAAATACCTATACTTGGTGATTTGCAACAAGTTTCTTTCATGATCAGGCCAAACACTTCTCTTATCATCAACAATCACAATCCCACGTTCATCAGCCAACACAAGATCAAGCGTCTTCTTAACTGGACTCTCTCTTCTTGTTATAATCCTGTTCCCAAAGTAACTCTTGTCTGGATTCTCAATCAACTCCAACACAAGTCTTGCATATTCATAACTACCTTGTGTATAAACATACATATAAAACATCTCATTAGCTTCTTTCAGAAACTGATGAACAAAAGGTCTCAGCTTTATCAAGCCTTCATCAGGTAAACCAGCATTGAATCTCCAAAGATCGTTCCTTGATTCAGCTTCTTCTATTAAATACTTTTCTGATTCAGGGAGCCGTGAAACTTGAATGGAGTGAATAAGCGTGTGATCCAAGTCAAGTACAAGGTGAAGCTTCTTTTTTTCAACCCAAGTGGTTTGAGAGATAAAACGTTTCGTATCAGTTATAGCTTCATGGCTCATTCTCATCAGTGGATCAAGATATTCGAATGATCTGCCTTGAGATTTCTCAACTGTTGAATTGCATATGAAACAGATTCCTTTGTGGACGAACAAGTGATTGCAGTTAAGAAAAGGAGACTCTGTGATCTCTTCTTTTATCTTACGTCTTTTGAATGCTGGTTCTAGACAAGGGTTTCGAAATAGAGACATTGTTTCAGTTTGAATCTGAGAAAGAACAAAACTTTATACGTTAGATATAGTTCGATAAGGAAAAAAAGAGAGCTACGCAAAACCAATATAGAGAATCACCGATCAAAACCCTAGAGAAAGCGAGGAAATATCAGGGTTTTGGTAAGTATTATATATATAGAAGAGTCTCCACGCGACAAACTCGTATCCTGTTAATTTACCATTATACCCTCATTACTTATATTTCTAAACGTTAATGGGCCTTTTAAACTATATGGGCCATCCATCTCATGTATTGCTGTTTGGTATGCTAAATCAGTTACATACTCGAATATCCTTTTTTATATATTTGAATTTGGAGAGATTGATAGCTAATAAAACATGTGGCAAAAAAAGAAGAAAAATACAATAACAAAATAAATAAAAATAACCTGTAATACTCCAACCGCCATCCTCCGTGAGCACACCAATGTCCTCTCTAGGCCTGTGGACGACCCTATGTTCTCTCTACGCCTATTGGGCCTCCACGTCCTCTGTAGGCCCATTGGGCCTCACCCTCGTCCGACGGTCGGTGCATTATTTTTCTGAGGCTCAAGAACTTATTTACTGTCTCTACAAATCACCACATGATCTTTTCATGTGCGTTGACCTCACTTACACACTACCGACAATCACTTCCTGGTAGGTCACTCATCCTAGACTACTCCAGCCCAATCACGTTTAAGTGCAGAGTTCTGTAGGAGTAGTTGACCGAAAAGATAAGTGCACTTTGGTGACATAGATAGCCAAATCAAATGTTTTAAACCTCTTCTCATGCACCACCATAACAGATCATGAGATGTTATATAACCTTACAAAATGCATCATAATGTGTATCCAAAGTGTAAACAAAAAAAATATGAAGTCTACAAAAAAATTACACAATGTCTAAATAAATATATTTCTCAATTTTACATGAATCAACCAAATCCTCTTTACGTTAAAAATAAAACAATAAAAAGCTTTATAACTTTTCAAAAATGTGTTTTATTTGTGTTGTCAAAGAATTTGCAAAAGACGTGTTATACAATCAATATACTATGACACACTACAATGACTATCTAAACCCATAATTAATTACATCATTATCATTACAACCTTTATTTTAAGTAAATACAAAAAACTAATAATAAAGCAAACAATAATACCCACTTTTTAACAATTCTTGTTCACGAAGTATCCCTTGTCTGTTGGTCGCCACATCAAACTCTAAATTGAATGAATCTGTGACTTCTTTATACAATGTCTGGGTTCTTCTTCCATCCACCAACTTCTTCCACTAATCATTCTTTAATTAGCTTTTAATTATAAATTTATAAGGTGATTACTACAAGCTAAACCATAAACTAAACAAGCTAGGCTTATAGCAACATCCTTATATAATATAAGCTTATTTTATTTAATTAAGCAATGAAAATGTTGACAGCTAAGCTAAACCATGGAAGAGTATATTCAGCATATTCGGTATCTAATTTTATGGAATTATAGTAAACTACAAATCGTTTGTTTGTGAAAATAATAGTTGTTTGTTTCTCTTGTTTTTTTTTTGTGATAAAGAATATAAGTAAATTAATAATGATTTGTTAAAATAAATCCATTTGAAAGTTCGTGGTGATAGTATTTGTAGGTGTATTATGTTTTTGTAGTTTCTAAAATATTTCATCACTCACTTGTGTAACTTGCATAAATTATTGACGATTCTTATGTCACCATTAAGTTAAAGTTATCAACCATTTAGAAGTATATAAAATTTACAATTTATGTTTCTGGTTTAAAATACGTTTTCATTTATCTACAGTTTTTTTTTCAGTGGCAAAAAATTATCACTCTTATAGAGTTTAACAAAATATCAAAAGTATATTTAAAAAATATATGTAAAATAGAGAGCTTAACCGCTCGCTTGGATGAATGCCTCGTACATCGAATTAAGTTATGTTTTCGCTGTTTATGAGGGATTGTAACCAAAGCGGACCACCGATTGCTAAACATGACTGAACACGTCCATCTTGTGTAACACTTCTAGCGATGTGTGTAGCGACCATATTTGCCGATTCAGAAGATAGGGAGAAACTACATGAATAGAACTGTAAACGCAACTTGTTTATTCTGTCCACCAAGGAACAGAACCTTGACCATCTTGTAGGTTGCATTAAAGCTTCAAAACCTGCAACACTATCAATACAGAAATTCACCCTACCCAGTCTCAAATCCAACATACTACGCATCGTCCATAAAAGACAACGCAAAATAGCCGAAACTTGATTTCTTNACCATGGTTTATACCATGGGAACTTGTAAATCCTTGGGTCATAAACAAACTCCATAGCTTCCGTTGCTTAAGCGCCAAACAAACCTGCAAAACAGAGAAAACATCAAGCCAAACTTAACTTTTAATCACAACAAATGGTATCAGAGCTTTGTTGGTGAACAAAGACACAAACTTTATTAACAAAGGTTAGATCTTTAAAGTAAAGTTGAAGACTTTATTCAGTTATAAACAAGATCTGAGTGATTAAGGTTAGAAAGGTTGGATCTTTAAAGACAAGACACAGTCTTAAAGATGGAACCGACTCAAGGAAGGTTTGATGTGGAAAAGTTTGATGGTGAGGGAGATTTTGCACTATGGAAACACAAGATACTAGCTCAGCTGGAGATTTTGGGTCTGGATTCAGCTCTTCAACCAGTAACTATGCAAGGTCAAGTCACAGATTTGGAAGGTAAAGATGTTGAAGGAGATGATGAAGCAGACAAGACTGAACAAGTAAAGATTGATACCAAATGGCTTGACAAAGACAGAAGGGTAAGAAATCTTTTAAGCATGAGTTTGACTGACATTGTTCTAAGGAAGGTTATGAAGGAACCTACATCTTATGACATGTGGAATGCATTAGAATCTGAATATCAAGGTAAGACTCTACCTCATAGGTTTTATCTCAAACAGAGATTTTTTAGCTTCAAGATGGATGGAAGTAAAAACCTAGACAAGAATCTGGATGTGTTTAACAAGTTGATGTCAGATTTATCTAGTGTTCATGTTGAAATGAGTGATGAAGATCAAGCAGCAATATTCATGAATAGTTTGTCTAAACAGTTTGAGAGTCTAGTTCATACTCTCAAATATAGCAGTGGAAGAAGCACTATAACTGTGAAAGAGGTTATAAGATCAGCATACTCTATTGAGTTGGAGCTGAAGGATAAGAGTTTGTACAAGCTGCAAAGTGAGAGTGAAGGACTGGTGTTTCAAACAAGAGGCAGATCAGAGACAAAGAATCAGTCTAAGAAGAAATCTAATGCCAAAAACAGGTCTAAGTCAAGACCTAAAGGTAAAGAATGCTGGATTTGTGGAGAAGAGGGACACTTTAAAAGAGACTGTCCAAAGAAGAAATAGGGAAACATGAACAATAAATCGTGTGAAGGTGAAGCTAGTGTTGGAAAAGCTGTGTGGTCTGAGCCTACAATGCTTACAGCTTCACAACAGTTTTCAAAGAATGGATGGGTTATGGATTCTGGATGTTCATTTCATATGACATTCAGAAAAGATTTGATGTATGACATTGAAGAGATAAATGGAGGAAGAATTCTGATGGGGAATGATACATACTGTGAGGTCACAGCTGTTGGAAAGATAAAGATTGTTAACTATGATGGTTCTGTTGTAGTGTTAACTCAAGTCAGATATTCACCTACAGCCAGAAGAAACCTTATTTCTTTGGGACAAATGGAAACACTTGGTTGCTGGTTTCAATCAAAAGGGTTCAGGATGCAAGTGTTCTACAAAGATAAAGAAGTCTTGGCAGGTGATTATAAAGACACTCTTTATTTTTTGGATGGGAAACCTGAAGTTGAGCAGGCTAACACAGCTATAAAGACAGAGGAGAATACAGACCTATGGCACAGTAGGCTTGGGCATATGAGTGCAAAAGGACTTCAAGTTCTGGTGAAGAAAGAGCTGATTAAGTCAGGTGAAATCAAAGACTTCAAGAACTGTGAATCATGCATTTTAGGAAAAGCTCATAGAAAATCATTCAAGACAGGAAAACATATTTCTAAGGAACAATTAGAATATGTTCATTCAGACCTGTGGGGGTCACCTAATGTTACTCCTAGTTTATCTAAATGTCAGTATTACATGTCCTTTGTGGATGACTTCTCAAGAAAAATTTGGGTGTATTTTCTCAGAACCAAGGATGAAGCTTACAACAAGTTTGTTGAGTGGAAGACTTTTGCAGAAAATCAGTGTGGTAAGAAGCTGAAAGCTCTAAGGACTGACAATGGTTTGGAATACTGCAATAAAAGTTTTGATGATTACTGCAAGTTACATGGGATCTTAAGGCACAAAACTTGCCCATATACGCCACAACAAAATGGGGTTGCTGAGAGATTGAACAGAACTATACTCGAGAAGGTTAGGAGCCTCTTAAGTGAGACTGGTTTAAGTGAATCATTTTGGGCTGAGGCTACATAGTGGTGTATATGATTAACAGAACACCATCAACACCACTTGATTTTGAGATACCAGAAGAGGTCTGGTCTGGTAGAAAGCCAGAGTATTCACACATGAGAAGGTTTGGTTGCTTGGTTTATTATCATGCAGATCAGGGTAAGCTTAAACCAAGGGCAAAGAAAGGAATTCTCATGGGTTATCCTCAGGGAGTAAAAGGTTACAGGATTTGGAGCTTAGAAGAGAAGAAATGCATAATTAGCCGTGATGTTATATTCTGTGAAGATACTGTCTACAGAGACATTGGAAAAGTGTCACAAAAACAAGATCAGATAGTCAATGAGAAAGGAAAGAAGAAAGTCTCATTTGATTTGCCAAAAGAACAAGATGAACTAGCAGAGTCAAGTGGTACTAGGGATATTTCTAATCAAGATGGAGCTGTCATAGAAAGTGATCAAGTCAAAGATATTGAATCAGAGGAAGAATCTGATGAAGATGAATCAAATATACCACTGAGAAACTACCAGTTGGCTAGGGACAGAACAAGAAGAAATATCAAAAGGCCTAGCAGGTATGTTGAAGCTGATATAGCTATCTATGCTCTCAATATGGCACAACTCATTTATGAAGATGATGAGCCTTACAACTATCAAGATGCAATAAATGGGAATAATAGTGAATATTGGATAGAAGCTACAGAAGAAAAGATGGAATCTTTAAGAAAGAATCAAACATGGATTCTGATACCTAGACCTATGGATCAGAAACCTATAGGATGCAAATGGATCTTCAAGTTTAAGCCGGGAATTCCAGGATCTGAGGAACCAAGATTTAAGGCAAGGTTGGTTGCAAAGGGTTTCTCACAAGTTGAAGGCATAGATTATAATGAAGTTTTTTTACCAGTGGTTAAGCATGTTACTATACGATTGGTGTTGTCTATGGTGGTTGATTTGGATCTGGAATTAGAACAGTTGGATGTAAAGACTGCTTTTTTACATGGCTCATTGGAAGAAATGATCTTAATGGAGCAGCCTGAAGGGTTTTCTGAAGGAGATAAAGTATGTTTATTACAGAGGTCTTTGTATGGATTGAAGCAATCATCAAGACAGTGGAATTTGAGGTTTGATCAGTTTATAAGAGCACAAGGATATCTCAAGAGTGAGTTTGATCCTTGTGTATATTTTAGATGCTATGAAGAAGAGAATTATGTCTATCTACTGTTATATGTAGATGACATGTTGGTGGAAGCTAAGGATATGGGAGAGATTCAAAAACTCAAAGATATTCTTGGTAATGAGTTTGAGATGAAGGACCTAGGACCAGCTAGAAGAATTTTGGGTATGGACATTCACAGAGACAGAGTTAAAGGAATACTAACACTATCACAACAAGCCTATCTAGAGAAAGTACTCAGGAAGTTCTCTATGGATCAATCTAAACCAGTTTCTACACCTATAGGCTGTCACTTCAAACTATCTAGCACTAAGCAGGAGGATAAAGCTGAGACAGAGAAGGAAATGAAGGGTGTACCTTATTCAAACGTGGTTGGAAGTCTGATGTATGCAATGGTGGGGTCTCGACCTGATTTAGCCTACTCTGTTGGTCTGGTAAGTCGCTTTATGAGCTCTCCTGGACAAGAACATTGGTTAGCGGTCAAATGGATACTCAGATACATTAAAGAAGCAAAAGACTTAGTTCTAACATTTAAGAAATCTGAGAAATTTGAAGTGAAGGGTTATTGTGATAGTGATCACGCAGCTGATCTGGATAGAAGAAGATCTATAACTGGATATGTATTTCAAGCTGGAGGAAACACAATCAGTTGGCGCTCAGGCCTGCAAGACATAGTCGCATTATCATCTACAGAAGCTGAGTATATAGCTCTTGTAGAAGCTACAAAGGAAGCGCTATGGCTAAAGGGAATTACCTCGGAGCTGGGATTTCCGCAGGAGAATGTTGAGATCTGTTGTGATTCTCAAAGCGCCATCTGCTTAGCGAAGAACAATGTGTATCACGCCAGAACAAAGCATATGGCAACTCGATTCAACTTCATCAGGGACTTGGTGGCTGATGGAACATTAATTGTATCGAAGATTGGAACTTTGGTAAACCCGGCAGATATACTTACCAAATCTGTGCCAGTGAAGAAGTTTGAGGAAGCTTTAGATCGTCTGAGAGTCCTCAGACACTGATCTAATTCCGGTTCAAGGAATTAGGGTTCCGACACGGAGGTTGTCGGAAACGCAAAGGGAGAGAGGCGGAGCTAGTTTATCTCGGGTATCGAATTTTTTTTTAAAAGACTGAATCGAGGTGGAGAGTGTTGACGTCGATTCACTCTTGGTCAAAGGAAATTGGAATGGACTTTTACTTCTTATTATTACTTGGGCTGTAATTTTGTAGCGAGGCCCAAAAGCCAGTTTTGGAATAAGGAAGAGAAGTGGACTTGGTTTGTTGGCAGACCCATCCGACAGAGACTGAAGTCTACAATTGGTTTTGTTCCTTCTGCACACTAAAGTGGATGGGAGTTAATGCCAGTACATGGTACAAGTCAGAGAGTTCAAAATACAGGTTGATACATAAGGGAAACGTGAGGTTTTGGAAACTTCTTACAGCATCTATCAAAGTGAGAAAAGACAAGAAGAAACTAGTGTCATTTTTACCTTGTATTTTCTTTGTCTTTGGTTTATCATTTGAGAGAGTTTGTTGTGAGGATAAGAGAGTGTTGCAGTTGTAAACCTTGTTTCAAGTTTAGTGGATTGTTGTGAGTGGTACTAGCTCACCAAGATGTACCATGGTTTATATCATGGGAACTTGTAAATTCTTAGGTCATAAACAAACTCCATAGCTTCAGTTGCTTAAGCGCCAAACAAACCTGCAAAACAGAGAAAACATCAAGCCAAGCTTAACTTTTAATCACAACAAATAAGAATAACGACTTATGGAAGTTGGACCTGCATGGTCTCCATGCAACAGAAGCTGTTCATGTGTTATTACAAGAACGTTTGCAAAAGATCAAATGTCAATACACAGTGAATTGTTCAGTATCATTATCTCCTTATGACTTAACATATTCCTTATGGCCAATTGTTTAGTGTAATCAAACAGGTCAATAAATTAGGTTGTAATGTGACTGCAGAGCAGTAATATTGGGATTTGGACTGAGAAATCAAATGTAACATATTGTAATTGGGATTTTTTTTCACATGAATCAATTGTTTCACAAGGCATTAGCTCTATAATTAATTTGCAGCTGACACGAGCCATAGAATAAAAAAATAATTATTATATACGAAGTCTCATTTGTTAAACAAAAATACTCTCTTCTTTCCCTTCTTTCTCTGCAGAGCCTGCAATCAGATAAGCAAACCAAAATAGCATCAGCCATTGCTTCTCCATAAATGAAACATGAAGCAGCCCTAGTTTTTGTATTCTAGAAAAGAAAAAAAAACGACTTGAATGTTTTGAAGAAAATTACCCTCATGATAAATAATCTCAGGGTGAGTACTATTTCATCTCTTGAGCTGCCAAAGACAACAGCAGATTTAAAACCTTACAATGAGGGTATTAAACAGACATATAACCAATAAACACACACACACAAGACCATACCATTTTATTGAGTCAAAGTGTGTTGTTATATAAAACTTAGATTCATAGTCATAGGACCAACCAACCATATGCTGATTGATCCAGCTCAAGTTTCTGACAAGCTCACAAATCAATGGACCAAGCTGATATATACAAATAGGCTTTTAAACTCATTAACTACTTAAAAACCAATCAATTTTTGCCAGGCTCATCAAACGTGAAACATTCTTATTGTCTACATCCCTCTTTGTAAGAAAGTTAAGTTCTACTTACCAGCTAAGTTCTGTTGATCTATTATCTACTCGTAAGGAATGCTCACTACCATTAGAACCAGTGATAACAAATTCTGTAGGTTGCCCAAACGGAATTGTTACCTATAAGAAAGATTTTCATATTAGTTCAAAGCTTGTTGCTTTCCCTATTCATATCAAAAATAAAAATTTCATTATATGAAAGTAACTGAAAGCAATAATATGTATTCACTATGTGCTCTTGTAGAGTAGACGTTTAAATCAGTAAACTACAATATGCTTAAGGAACATGCATGTAAGAAGCAATGCCTGCAAAGCCGCGTGCATCATGTGTTCATAACCTTTCTAATAACTCTTTCAACATGCAAAGCTGCACATTCCTCTTTACTCAACCAGGCGCAGTTTATTTTATGATAAATAAGGACAGAAGCAAATAAGGGATAAGTCTTACAGTAGTAGAAGCTGAGAACTTTTCTGCAATTGTGAGATCATCATTACACTTAATGCTGTAACCTTCTCTCTTAATAGACAATGTAGCTGCTTCCCATATATCCAGGAAACCAATCTGTTCAACGCCACATACATGTGAAGGAATAAATAATTCATGAAAAGCCAGCAAATACAAAGCCAAATTATGCAAGTTGAAAAAAATGTTATACTGCAAGGGAAACTTTGTATGAAGCATGACCAGAACGAAGAGTCTTCTCTATATTGGTCTGTGTCCCTGGATCTGTGAAAAAAAAGCATTACTGATACCAATAGGTATGACAAGAAATAGTATTAAATTCTCTAAGAATGGTTCAGATTTAAGGGAGCCACTGTGTCTTACACAACCAATAAGAAACAGCTTAAAAACTGAAAGATAGCCTAGTTTTATAGTGATTCTCTATGTAAATGTATAAACTTACCACAAGCAATCTTGCGATTATCATTGGCAAAAACCTTCACAAGCTCCCCCTGAAATCAGAAAGTGGTAAATGGTTACTTCAAAGCACATGGAAAAAACTAAAAATCAGTCCGTAGAGTCGTAGACAACAACAGTGTATGAGCATCTAACACAACTGTTAAAGATGTTAGCATGCCGGAAATACCACAATCCTAATCCTTGCTTTCCACAGAAAAAAGAAATACTTCTCTACATATAATCTCATTCATACAAAGATATTAACCTTACGGTTCCTGTCATCCAAAGGCTGAACTTCAATAGCAAGATATAAATCAACATCATCAGCAGTTACAAGATAATTTGGCTGCTTTGCTCCTGCATTACATGTTCACAACCGAAAAAATTCAGATTTCTATATGAAGTTATTAGAAACAAAAGGAAAATAAACATTTCGAGAATAAAGATATTGTCAGCACAACAGGAGGGACTTGTACCATCAATGTAATTCACAGATCCATCTTCTAGATGACATACCCACTGCAAATGGGAGAAGCGAAGAATAAGACATGTTAGAGGCAAATCAACATAAATAAAAACAAAAATAAGAAAGCGATTTGTTTTCTATTTAGTATGCACCTCAAAATTACAACTTGTTGTTCCATTAATGGAGTAACCACAAGCCTGAAGCTCATTTCCAGGATAAGGTTCTCCTGAAATTTGGAGGTCCTCTATGGCTGGTAACGGGTCATCATCCCCAGCTGTTAACAGTGGTTCAAAATATGAGACACGTGAAAAACCGTAGTGCAATTAGTATTAGTAATCACTACCCTCAGAAAAGGAGGACGAATGTTCTTCAAGAACGGGAGACAAAAGAGGAGAGTTTGAGGAGCTTGGTTCATCGAACACAGACATATATGGTGGATTAATGGCATCAGCGACCACTGTTTTACTGATAGGCTCAAGAAATTGAACATGTTTAGGTTGAATTTCATCTACTTCCTTCAGATCAGGAGATTTATCCTCAATTGTACCTGGTAGCACAGGCATTTCAGAGGCTGCTGACTTACTGGTACACACGAAACACATTTAGTCATTGAACTATTTTCAACATTGCAGACAATAATCCACAAGTAACCACAGTGCATACAACCAGGAGAGCACTAGGAAATTGTTATGAAATTGATCATAATTGTAACCATACCTAAAAAAAGTTATTGAAAAGGACGAAGTTAAATGATCTGGCACATCATGAAAAATCAAGACATAAGACACATAAAGAAGAACAGCAACTTATTTGTCCTATGACTAATCTGATACTTTGAAAATTGAAACATCATATCGCCCATAGTGAACAGGAAGTTAAAAATGTGAGCTTAGAACAAAAAAAACCGTTGAACAGTCAAAGTGCAGGAACAGGATTATCATCGATGAGCTTAAAACAAAGAATTTACAGAGTCAACACAACACAGAAAGACTCAAGCGTCAAGAGTCATTGTCAAATTAATGCTCTAGCAGCTACATGTATAGACATCATGAAAAATTGAGCCTGCTCATAGTTTCCATACAGCTTGGAATAGCAATCTTAGCAGGGAAAAACTCACATGTTCACAAGAGGTGAAGAAGACCTACTAAAAGCATCAAGATGTTGATTCCTCACAGCTGAGCCACTTGGCTCAACTTGATGTCGTCGCTCCAAACCCCGGTTTACGGTTGTGTGTGTGTGGGGATACAGGGAATCCTTTGTTTGTTGGAAACAAAAGAAGAAACTTAAGATTCAATTCACTCAAGCTTATATAATAACACTTAGGAATATGAACGCACAGAGTGGGTCAACGCTACACCAGCGGAGTGCGATGGGGTAAAACGGAAATCATTTGAGTGGTTCCCATCTACCTGCCAAGGTCCTAATTGATATTCTGACTCCTTTAACTTTTTCTAGTACAAGAAAAATATCAGAAACAATCATCTACCACAGGTCAGTGGGCAATACAGTAGATTTTATACGAGGAATAAACTGGAATCTCAAATGACGCAGACACTGAGATTTAACACCAGATGAAGCCCATACCCGAATAACATACCTCAGTAAGAAGGAGCTTTTCTTGTAGATGCTTAAACAGAGCCTAAATAAAAATGAACATAGCTGTAAACCTCATTCACAAATTTTAACAGAAAAAATGCAAGACAATCTCACTTTCAAATATAATGGACCAGGGAATATTATCAGTCGTTGAACATCCTATTCAAATTTTCTACACTTTCAACTATAATTGCTCTCAATGACTCCACAGAAATTATATGTATCACATACAAAGAACAAGTAATTAAGCTTCCTTATCCATGAATCCCCGTCAAGGCGTTAACTATCAATGTAGGATACCCCATAAATGCAACGAAAGAGACTTCAAGTAATGGCCATGTGCACAGGGAACTAAAACGATGCACAGTTTTTGTATATGCCGCTGAGAGGCAAAAGGCCATCATCATGAGATCTTTTTACATGATATATTTTTACATTATATTGTGATTCATGAATTTCAAGGGCTGTGGATTCGAAACATTTCCAGGGAAGGATGTGACCGCTCCTTTGAAATAAAGTCTAATAATGCAACAAAACCATTCAAAGTAATAGGCGACAGTATGCAGTTTAAAAGTCAAAGATAGAGCTAAAGATGGTCTAAACTTAAAACTGAATAACAAGCAAAAATGTTAAGAACACAAGTTATAACAAAAACAAAAGATCAAACATAGCAAGAGAGCACTTGAGATTTTAGATCTGACCTTCACATTGCTAACAATAGACTGAGCATCAGAAACCTGCGGATGGAGAGAATACTCCGATAGAAGAGGAAACAAGTATGATACAAATGTAGATCTCTCTTGTTCTGTAGCCTGGAAAAAAGGGGCATTTTTTGCTTCAACTTAATGTTAACCAAATTTCACGTAGATTTATATACCAGTTGCACTATGTTTATAATCCAAAAATTTGATGAAACTGAGGTTTGATAGACAAATCCTAGTTTGAAACTGAATGATGAACATATGGTAACAGTTTGAAAGAACTGAGGATAATTCATGGTGTCCAGCCACCAAAGAAAATAGAAATAAGGAATTAAGGCATACGCCAGAAAACAGACAATATTGTCATATGCCCACACAGACAAGGTGGTAATACCTGTAGGGCATATGTTAGGCGTATATTTTCCTCGATTATCTCATGTCTGTAAGAGAGAGCTTTTGATGTAGCGTCAACAAGATCTTGTTGCTGTTGATCAAATGCCTGGTTACAACAGCAAGAATCGTTGAGCTTCAAAACAACTTCCAAACTAAAAACATTTGGTACGAGATTAATAGAACAGGTGATAAATAAGAAAGAAAGGCCAACCAGACGCATGTAGGCAATTCGCTTTTCCAGAACATATTTCTCATTGCGACTTTGATCCTCCTAAAATATACCTAAAATGTTAGTCAGATGATTTAGCATAAAATCAACAAAAGGCAAGGGATTAACCAACAGATAGCATAAAAGGCTGCCACATTATTATAACATGTACTCTTATGGTTGCCTAGGCTAATTGTGGTTACGCTGATGGTTTAGGGTTCTGCTCTTGTTTAGTTCTCTTCGAAGCGAACACAAAAATCATTGAAACATAGTAAGACATAGCAAATCTATGTTTTCCATGAATGAATACCTACTCTGTTTATGGCAAACTTTTATTGATCCAGAGTTCCAAACCATAGATGATGATGTTCATTTCTTGTTATGTTCACATCAAGGACTCACCTTAAGAGAACAGTCAGCAAGATATTTCCTCAACTGCAAAATTTCTTGTTCGTTTTGCTGGACCTTGTGAATCAGGTCCTGAAGAAAAGGTTCATAGTCAGGTAAACAATTTTTTATTAGAACAAGAAAACCAGGTCATAGTCAGTGTGATGGAAACCTTCTTCCACGCATTGCCTGTTTGATTTACTTCAGCTACTGCCATAGAACCATGAGTAGACGAGTTGATGTCTGAGGCATGATCTTGTTCCAACCCCACTCTAGCACACACAAGAATTATTCACTTTGTGTTCATAGAAATTCATCTAAACAATAAGATTTACAAGTAAACTCAGCCATGCCAAAGTGGTAATTTGCGTTTCATTACCCCACAGGAGATAACGATACAGTAGATGACAAATCAAATTGAGAGGGACCAGCACCATCCATAGCTTCTCTGGCAATGCTATCAGTATCATTTCCCTCAGAGTGGCTTTCAAAACGATCACTCACAGTAGCTTCTTCGCCACTAGGATTCACATAGGGGTGAACCAAGCGGGACACAGTGGTATTATTCGAGCAATCTCCGAGATTTGATATTTTGGGCAAGGATTCATCTGATTTCTAAGCAAAAACAAAGAACACAAGCAAGGCTACCATATAAATCACAAATTTACCAGAAATGATCTAAGATATAGTAAATGCATACCATACAAGTACCATTACAACTAAAGGAAAAGATCCTCAAGAAGTTGTGAAAAACTTGTCCTTTTAACCAGAAAAAAAAAACTTACATATCTAGCAAGTTCCAACTTTATACTCTCAAGTTCAGCCTTCATACAGCTTTTCTCGTCAACCTGGTTAGAGAAATAAATAAATCAAAAATGGGATTAAACCATGATCCTGCAGTGGCAAATACTAAGAGATGAGAGACCAATCCTACAAAACCAGATACTTATTCATCCATCCCCTAGGCATTTCACACCTCTATATCTCTAATAAATCAGAACAAAATAGAGTCAAGAACAAGACCTGTTGATTGATGATGTTTTCAGCTGCTTCAACAGCTTTAATGGCCTTTAAAAAGTTAAACTCGTTAGAAGAATCATGGATTCCAACTCCAGATAATATCTCCTCATGGCCATTCTCCATCCTCAACTCCTCTCACTCAAAATCCCAATTGAATCCCTAAAAAAACTTGACCAAAGCAATCTAATTTCTGCTCTTTTGATCTTCTTAATTATCATAATCTCACACAGATGAAAAACGAACAATCATAACCAAAATAGGATTGAAATGGTAATGAATTAAATAACTGATGAGGACCTTTTAGATTTAGAAAGTTTGGTAAATGAATTAAATGATATTACAAATCAATTGATAAGAACCAATTACGCAATCACACGATGATGAAATTAATACCCAAATAAGAAAGAAAAAAAATGAAGAAAATTTCGTCGTCTTCTTAAAACAATCTCTCTCTCTCTCGCTGTCGCTCTATCAGTTATTCTTTTTAATTCTTGGACTGGTAAGTGTGCTGACGACCTCTGGGTTTTTATATATGTTTCACTTTTTTCTTAATTTTGAATTAATACTATTTATTTAAATTATATGCTTCTTACGTTATAAAAACTAGAAAGAAGAAGGTGCCCTTTAATTAAGAGACCTTACCGTAACTAGTCTCATAAAGACCTCAGACAATAACACATCAATATCTCAAGTAAACAAACAAAAAAGAATCACACATTCAAATTAAAACAAGTTCGTGTTTTTCTGCACTTTGATTTTCATGGCTTTCATAGGAACAACCTCACATCCATTGAATCCAAATCTTCTTTAAAGTGATCACTAAAGAATCTTGTATGTATCTTTTTGAGATAACTCAAAACAAGAGCCAATTGTCCATACTCATCACTCTCATCTCTCTTCCAATTCTTCTTAACCTTACTGTTTTTGAAATACCTATACTTGGTGATTTGCAACAAGTTTCTTTCATGATCAGGCCAAACACTTCTCTTATCATCAACAATCACAATCCCACGTTCATCAGCCAACACAAGATCAAGCGTCTTCTTAACTGGACTCTCTCTTCTTGTTATAATCCTGTTCCCAAAGTAACTCTTGTCTGGATTCTCAATCAACTCCAACACAAGTCTTGCATATTCATAACTACCTTGTGTATAAACATACATATAAAACATCTCATTAGCTTCTTTCAGAAACTGATGAACAAAAGGTCTCAGCTTTATCAAGCCTTCATCAGGTAAACCAGCATTGAATCTCCAAAGATCGTTCCTTGATTCAGCTTCTTCTATTAAATACTTTTCTGATTCAGGGAGCCGTGAAACTTGAATGGAGTGAATAAGCGTGTGATCCAAGTCAAGTACAAGGTGAAGCTTCTTTTTTTCAACCCAAGTGGTTTGAGAGATAAAACGTTTCGTATCAGTTATAGCTTCATGGCTCATTCTCATCAGTGGATCAAGATATTCGAATGATCTGCCTTGAGATTTCTCAACTGTTGAATTGCATATGAAACAGATTCCTTTGTGGACGAACAAGTGATTGCAGTTAAGAAAAGGAGACTCTGTGATCTCTTCTTTTATCTTACGTCTTTTGAATGCTGGTTCTAGACAAGGGTTTCGAAATAGAGACATTGTTTCAGTTTGAATCTGAGAAAGAACAAAACTTTATACGTTAGATATAGTTCGATAAGGAAAAAAAGAGAGCTACGCAAAACCAATATAGAGAATCACCGATCAAAACCCTAGAGAAAGCGAGGAAATATCAGGGTTTTGGTAAGTATTATATATATAGAAGAGTCTCCACGCGACAAACTCGTATCCTGTTAATTTACCATTATACCCTCATTACTTATATTTCTAAACGTTAATGGGCCTTTTAAACTATATGGGCCATCCATCTCATGTATTGCTGTTTGGTATGCTAAATCAGTTACATACTCGAATATCCTTTTTTATATATTTGAATTTGGAGAGATTGATAGCTAATAAAACATGTGGCAAAAAAAGAAGAAAAATACAATAACAAAATAAATAAAAATAACCTGTAATACTCCAACCGCCATCCTCCGTGAGCACACCAATGTCCTCTCTAGGCCTGTGGACGACCCTATGTTCTCTCTACGCCTATTGGGCCTCCACGTCCTCTGTAGGCCCATTGGGCCTCACCCTCGTCCGACGGTCGGTGCATTATTTTTCTGAGGCTCAAGAACTTATTTACTGTCTCTACAAATCACCACATGATCTTTTCATGTGCGTTGACCTCACTTACACACTACCGACAATCACTTCCTGGTAGGTCACTCATCCTAGACTACTCCAGCCCAATCACGTTTAAGTGCAGAGTTCTGTAGGAGTAGTTGACCGAAAAGATAAGTGCACTTTGGTGACATAGATAGCCAAATCAAATGTTTTAAACCTCTTCTCATGCACCACCATAACAGATCATGAGATGTTATATAACCTTACAAAATGCATCATAATGTGTATCCAAAGTGTAAACAAAAAAAATATGAAGTCTACAAAAAAATTACACAATGTCTAAATAAATATATTTCTCAATTTTACATGAATCAACCAAATCCTCTTTACGTTAAAAATAAAACAATAAAAAGCTTTATAACTTTTCAAAAATGTGTTTTATTTGTGTTGTCAAAGAATTTGCAAAAGACGTGTTATACAATCAATATACTATGACACACTACAATGACTATCTAAACCCATAATTAATTACATCATTATCATTACAACCTTTATTTTAAGTAAATACAAAAAACTAATAATAAAGCAAACAATAATACCCACTTTTTAACAATTCTTGTTCACGAAGTATCCCTTGTCTGTTGGTCGCCACATCAAACTCTAAATTGAATGAATCTGTGACTTCTTTATACAATGTCTGGGTTCTTCTTCCATCCACCAACTTCTTCCACTAATCATTCTTTAATTAGCTTTTAATTATAAATTTATAAGGTGATTACTACAAGCTAAACCATAAACTAAACAAGCTAGGCTTATAGCAACATCCTTATATAATATAAGCTTATTTTATTTAATTAAGCAATGAAAATGTTGACAGCTAAGCTAAACCATGGAAGAGTATATTCAGCATATTCGGTATCTAATTTTATGGAATTATAGTAAACTACAAATCGTTTGTTTGTGAAAATAATAGTTGTTTGTTTCTCTTGTTTTTTTTTTGTGATAAAGAATATAAGTAAATTAATAATGATTTGTTAAAATAAATCCATTTGAAAGTTCGTGGTGATAGTATTTGTAGGTGTATTATGTTTTTGTAGTTTCTAAAATATTTCATCACTCACTTGTGTAACTTGCATAAATTATTGACGATTCTTATGTCACCATTAAGTTAAAGTTATCAACCATTTAGAAGTATATAAAATTTACAATTTATGTTTCTGGTTTAAAATACGTTTTCATTTATCTACAGTTTTTTTTTCAGTGGCAAAAAATTATCACTCTTATAGAGTTTAACAAAATATCAAAAGTATATTTAAAAAATATATGTAAAATAGAGAGCTTAACCGCTCGCTTGGATGAATGCCTCGTACATCGAATTAAGTTATGTTTTCGCTGTTTATGAGGGATTGTAACCAAAGCGGACCACCGATTGCTAAACATGACTGAACACGTCCATCTTGTGTAACACTTCTAGCGATGTGTGTAGCGACCATATTTGCCGATTCAGAAGATAGGGAGAAACTACATGAATAGAACTGTAAACGCAACTTGTTTATTCTGTCCACCAAGGAACAGAACCTTGACCATCTTGTAGGTTGCATTAAAGCTTCAAAACCTGCAACACTATCAATACAGAAATTCACCCTACCCAGTCTCAAATCCAACATACTACGCATCGTCCATAAAAGACAACGCAAAATAGCCGAAACTTGATTTCTT